>PKRV01002073.1:0-12579 GCA_003709505.1 Hyphantria cunea | reverse complement strand
AAAATATAAAAAAAATACTCTTACTTTCAGTGCCACAAATGACAACGGATAATTTTCTTCAAAATTCTTCAAGGGATCAAAGTATTGAATACTTGACAACTATCTTCAAACCTCTCGTTACAGAAGCTCTGCAAAATATCACACGCACATACAGGCCTGAAAAAGAACTATTGCAAACAGTTACCGATGAACCAACGAATATCAACGAATTAAATAATAATCTTGAAAACGGAAAAGAATCAAATAGTGCAATACAGCATGAAAAAGAAAGAAATACTACAGATCAGACGGTAAGTAAATCAAATGGCCAGTTGCAGAGTAAAAAAGAAACAATTCACAGTCTTGAAAACGAGAAAAAACTGAAACAACAACTTCTGAATAGGCAAGAACCAATTCAAAATAAGAAACAATCCAAAGATCAACTTCCTGATGAGAAAGATACATATAATCAACTCAAGAATAAGAAAGATTCAAATGACCAACTTCAAAAAGAGAAAGAGCCTACAGATACCCTTGAAGTTAAAAGTGTATCAAATGATCAAATTCAAAATAAGAAAGATATCAAAGATCAACTTCCTGATGAAAACGATGCATATAATCCACTCGAGAATAAGAAAAAACCAAATGACCAACTTCAGATAGAAAAAGAACCCGAAGAGCACTATACATATAAAAAAGATTTAAATAATCAAATTCAGAATGATAAACAAACAAACCATCAATTTAAGGACAATAAAGAATCAAATGATCAACAACAAAATGAAAACGAACCAAATGATCAATTGGAGACAGAAAAAAACATCCCAAAAAAACTGGTAAGTAAAAATTTTTTATTAGCACATTTTAGCTGAAGAATACGAAATAACTGAAGATCAGTAGTTGTTTTGCTATTTGAAAACATTCAGGCTTAAGGAGTGAGTATTATACAGACACATTTTGCCAACTATAATTTGGAAACCCACCGTTGACGTGCGTGGTGAGCCAGATAGAAAGGCGACCATGATGAATATGGATGAGTGTCGTTAGAACCGACTAAGAAATTATACTAAGCAAAACAACGGCACAGTAAAGAGAAGAAAATCTTGGCACAAACGCCTCGGTGGCTCAGCGGTAGCGTAAGTGACTGCTATTCGCGAGGTCTCGGGTGTGATTCCCGGGTCAGACCAAATGTTTGTATGAACTGTAATTATTTGTTTCGGAGTTTGGGTGTTTTCTATGTAGAATATGTATGTGTATATATATTTATATCAGTTATCTAGTACCCATAATACAAGTTCTGCTTAGTTTGGGACTAGATGACTTTGTGTGTTTGAAATATTTATTTATCTGACCAGCATGATATAGTATGTCAAAACCTTTTTTCTACGGAAAAGATGATATCTAGCAGTTGACTATTGAAGGCTTTTAATGATGATGAGGTTGTATCTTGAATTGAATTCCAGGTCAAGGAACTTGAAGATGATGACACATTATGCGAAGAAGTTTTACAAATTTTAAGTCACTTTATTATCCCTAGATTGAAAAAAACTATGCAAGAAAATCTCTCTTGTATTAAAAGTAAATCAGAATCATATATAACTAACGCTAATACATCTACAGTGGAAGGTTCAGATAGACCAGCAAAGGGACTCGATTTTAATTCCTTGATTAATTCGAGTACTGAAATGAAGACTGTCGTAAGTAACTTTTATTTATATTTACGAATTATCAGTTGAAACATTATCCTATGTATGTTTCAATAAAATGTTCAAAATTTATGTCAAATCTATTCCTCGACTTTCTAGAATACCATTTTACACTCCACTGATTGATCACATTACTGATCAAGACTGTTATACGATAAGTCTAGAAGAATACTTTTAACCGTGGGAGAGCCACGCTTCGGCATGCATGGGCCGGCTCAATCGGACTGATACCACGGCTTTGCAGAAAACCGGTGTGAAAAGCGCCTGCGCTGTGTTTCACCAAGTGATACCGGATACCGGAGGCCCATAATCCAACCCTTCCCCTCATCCCCCTCCCCATCCCCCAAGGGCGGCAACGTACTTGTGGCGCCTCTGGAGTTGCGGGTGTCCATGGGCGGCGGTAATCGCTTACCATCAGGCGATACGTCTGCTCGTTTTACTCTTTTCCATAAAAAAAAAACAATATTTCATAACGATACTTTCCGTACAATTTTTTTTTGATGTTATCACCTCCTTACGCCGTGTTAGCTCTATATATATAAAATGCTGCCGTGTAGGAACTACGTTCGCATTTAATAACGAATCTCCTATGTTGCTTCTAGTACCTCTTTGAAAACGCGTACAAAGTTTCATAATGATCGGTTCAAAAGTTTTCTCGTGAAAGCGTAACAAACAAACTTGCATTGACATTTATTGTGATAGACATTATTACGTTCCTACTAATGTAAGGATTAAAGTTCACAAAGAAAAGTTAAATAAACTTGAACCCAAGTGCAGAAAAACCTTTGATAAAATTGTATTTTACATAAAAAAATTATGTCTCCCAAACTATTGTTACGAGTCTATTGACACGCCATTCATTAAAATCTATTCAACAGAATAGCTGTTGCGGTGGAAAATACAAATATAATAATAGAAATAGACTACCTAAACGTTACCCTTCATTTTGGAATCACCAAAGTTGGGTAAAAATAAGAACAAACTTACTAATATGATAAATTTGTTTGTAAGACAAATTTGAAAACGATTACGTAGTTGATTAACTTTACACTTAAATTACTTGTCACTGGCTATGAAACTATTTGGCTAAATAAATATTATTTAAATTTAGGAAACCCCTGACTTTGAGAGTACACGAATCGAAGAACCAGTTGAAAAAGATGAAAATAGGCTAACAATGAACTTGACTGAAAATCTCCAAGAAATGGTAATTAAAACTTTAGTTTTCTAAAACAATTGACTGGAAATGGATTATATTATGAATACGGATGGTCACCAATCCTATTCATCCCGTAGATTTCATAACACCCGTGGAAGTGCCACGCTTCGGCATGCATAGGCTAGCTTGACCGGAATGATACCACGGCCTCACCGAACACCGGTGTGAAATTGCGCTTGCGCTGTGTGTGACGATACGAGAGTCGGAGTCGTTTTCCCCATATTCCATAAAAAAATGAGAATCGAATACAGGAGCAAATTATACAGGTCATCACATGCAAAGAGAGAGAAGCCTTTCAATACTACGTGGATTTTTAAGGAGATTTTTATTCATAGTTACTCGATGGTAGGAACCACTGCACATAGTCAAATACTTTTCAATGGTCACAAGTGCGCTGTCACATTTAGTGCCATTTAAGAGTTAGGCGACGTTGGAACACCAGTTACCTTACTATCAGTGATAACCAGCCTTTTGCGAGGCGGGGATAACATTCTGGACAAGTAGGTCAATATATCAAACGATGGTTCTTTCACATATACCAACATAAATATTCAACGTTTACAATAGGTCTATGTAAATAACTTTGGTCGCATGTATATGTCCTCCTTCAAGAATAACCTCTATCTCCATTTTAAAACTCATTCAAATCGGTGCTGTACTTTAGTCGTAAGCAGATATAATAACTGTCGTATTTAGTTTATCAAGTATGGTGTTTACTTTGGTAGAATTTTATGTAAGGGCCGTATAAGCATACGGCCCTTACATAATGAAAATGTTTTATAAAAATTGTAAATGTTTTATAATAGTTGTGTGCGTTTACACTCCTCTGCTGCTCTTAACATACAACAACATACGCTGGGTAGCCGGGCTATTAAGTGGTTAGTTTTGAGTTTTTCTCCTCTTTATATTGAAGTTGTCCAGCGTAGTTTATCCCGTTAATCGACTCTTACAACTCCTATGGAATGAATAATGGTAATGACACTCTGCATACTTAATCCATCACGACACAGAAACAACAAAATAATCCATTTATGACTCAGGTTATTGAAGACCAAAATGCAGACCAAGAACCGACTGAAGTAGGGTTGAAAGAAGAAGAAATGATAATCGACCAAACTGTCGATGCCAATGACAGTATTGTGAAAGCAATCGAATCTTCGGATCTTGGTAAGGAGAGATATAATGTTGATTTTTATTGATATTAAAATCATCATCATCATCATCAACCTATCACAGTCCTCTGCTGCACATAGGCCTCTCCAATTTCTCGCCACTTAGTTCGATCTATGGCTTCTCGCATCCAGCTCCTGCCAGCCGTCTTGCGCAAAACATCGCTCCACCTGGCCTGTGGACGTCCTAAACTACGTTTGCCGAGACGTGGTCTCCACTCCAGAACTCATTTACCCCAAAGGTTATCGTTTATTCGGCAAATGTGGCCAGCCCACTGCCACTTCAGCTTGCTAATCCTGTGGGATACGTTGATGACTCTGGTTCTTTGTCAGATCACCTCGTTTTTGATGCGATCCCTTAGAGAAACGCCGAGCATAGCCCTCTCCATAGCACGCTGAGCGACTTTGAACTTATGGACCAGTCGAACCGTAAGTGTCCACGTTTCGGCTCCGTATGTCATTACGGGTAGGACGCACGCATGAAGACTTTCGTCTTTAGGCACTGTGGGATCGACGATGAGAAGACCCGACGAAGTTTTCCAAACGCTGCCCAACCCAGCCTCAAGTCTCGTCCTCAAAGTTGTTTCTGCCTAACTGCAAAATCTGCCCGTATACGGTGCCGTTCTCGAAGATATTACAAAAGTGGGACGAATAACATGATGGCAGAATTTAAATTATTAAGACACCACTACTAATTCTAAATATCATTACGTCAGTCAAAAGACGTGTAATAAAAAATAAAATAAAAATAAAAATAAAAATAGCTTTTAATTACTCTGACCTTTGCACATTATGTGATATAATATAAGAATATGCTAACTTTACCTAATTATACTATATTAACTTTTTTCCTATTTTCTGTATGTATATAAATTAACATTTACTGTCAGTTACTAGGTCAGGCTGTCTTGTGACATAGGCCTCCTCAAGATCCCTCCATAATTGCCTGTCCATTGCTGTCCTTCTCCAATCTTTCGGCAAATCGTCCTCCCATCTTTTTTTCTGCCTTCCTCTACGTCTTTTTCCGTTCCGTGGGTACCAATCTGTTACTTTTTTGGTCCACTTTCCTGTTGTTGATCTCATCATGTGACCAGTCCATTTCCATTTCAACGTTCGTATTTTTAGAGTGACATCTGCTACTTTGGTGATGCTCCTAATTGTTGTAGCTTTCCATTTATCTTTCAACCTTAGTCCTAACATACTCCTTTCCATTCCTCTTTGGCACACACCCAGCTTGTGCTCAATTTTCTGTGTTAGTGGCCAGGTCTGGCAGCCGTAGGTGAGACGGAAAAGAAAAACGTCTTCAACACTTGTATACTTCCATACAAGTGTTGAAGACGTTTTTCTTTTCCGGGGTGGGTATAGATTTATTTTTCATGATTTCCTTAAGGGACCAGTATCTTTGCCAGGTATTATTTACTCGTCTTTCTACTTCTTTAATTGATAAGTCTTTTACAGATATGACTTGACCCAAGTAGTACCCAATAAGTCATAAGCATTTGTTCGATGTGTCTTGCTGCTTGTAACCATATTGCTTTGTTTTTTAGGGTTTGTTTGTATCCCAGGAGATATAAATTTCTCTCTTTTTCTTTTTTCTATGGTGGTTGCATTACCTTCCTTTACCATCAGCTTATCATATTTTATGTATGCAAATTTTCCCTTTGCTCTTTTTTCCTTTAGTTGTTCCTGTAGTAATTTCCGTTTTTCTAATACAGCTTTTGGATAGTCTTCTACTATGTAAACGTTTTTAGCCTCTTTTTGTTCTTCAAAATATCCACTTTTTTCCAATAGTTTGTAAACGAGATCAATAGAGGTCTAGATTTATCTTTATTTTTGTTTCCAATTCTGTAAATGTTCTGAATATCGCTATCATTCACTAAAATGTCAAGATCATTTTTCATTATTTCTCTTACTGTTTTAAATAGATCTAATGAGCTTTTTTCAGTCTCTTCTAGTCTAAAGAAAAAAAATAATGTACTTCACATTATTTTTTTTTTTCATATTCCAACTTGTTTACCTTACTCTCTAACCTTTCTATTTTTTCTTTAAAGTTTTTATTTTCCTCAATTATTGGCAGTAATTTTTCTTCTAACTTTTGTAGTAGACTATTTGTAATTATTGTAGTTTGCAAATCCATTTCAATTTTAATTTTTTCAAAAAATATTTGAAACTGTTGTTTCATTTTCGTAGTGGTTTAACTACTGAAATGAAAAAGCGTAGTAAAGATGCTTGCAACGAAACGTTGAATTGTGTGTTGTTTCTGAACGCGAATTAAAGTTGTCTGGTTGGTAGTACTGTTTACTATTCACTTCACTCGTTCACTGTTTTTGACAACTAACCTCAAGGAGATCGTTTTTTGTTTTTTCGAAAGACGGTCTCCATTTCATGTCATCCACATTTTTTATAATTTTTATCATTAATTTCATCAAGACGAAGACTTAAGTACTCAAAGACTTAGAATTGAAGACGTTAAATACTTGACATTGGCAGAAATAGCTGATCCGGCTGGTTGCCATTTCATCAAAAGAAGAACTAACCTCAATTTGTGATGCACTTATAACTAATAGTTTTGTTCTTTTTTCCGTTTTCAATGTTTATTTGTAAATACGGTATCGTTGCACAGCACTTTTATTTTACAGTTTTTGTTTTTTTAACGTGGTTTTATGGTAATTATCTGTTTGTTTAATACTATTTTTCACGGAGCGATTTGCGAAGTTGTTTACTGATAGGTGACCGGAACCGGACGTGTACTTCTAGACAAATGCCATCAATAAGGCTCCCCATAGCAACCGGTTTTGTACCCACGCTCCGTCTTACAGTTCGAGGCCACTTCGGAACTTTTTGGCCTCATCGGCCGTTTTATCTGCGAGCGATGTGCGCCGCCCACTGCCGATCAGGCGATTTGTCTGCTCGTTTGCCCCACATACCATTAAAAAAGCTTTACGTGTGATTGGAGAGTCCAGCAGTGTACTGCGGTAGGCTGATGATGATTCAAAATATGGGTGTCTGATTTGCTTACCCCATCAGAGACATGACAGTTTATAGATATATAACAACAAATTTTGTAGAACGTTAGTATTACACGTAAACGTGTTCGAAGTGATTTATAACGATGCTCTTTTCTCTTCATCTTCAGTTCGTACTATCGGTTCCATCGAAGTTGCTCAGATTAAAGCTTTACAAGAACCATTGCGGTTCCATAATGTTCACGGAGATAATATTCGTCTGTCCAAGAACAATTTGCGGGCACAACGCATGCAGAAATCTAACTTTTTCAGCAAAGGCATCGCCTTCAGTTGTAGGCCGGTCGCCATTGGTGAAAAGGTAAGAAAATCAACACTATAAAAATATCAAAGACAGTTTAGTTTTCATTATGGTATTTGGCTAGGCTATTGAAGTCGATGTTAAATGATAGCCGACTGTCGCAAATGAGTTGTCATCAACAAGATGGCGTATTTCCATATTTTTGAAATTAAAGTCATTCCTTTATTATGTAATATATAATTTTTATTATATATATCTATCATATCTATTTTAAAACAATATGAAAACAACGATGTTTTTCAGACTATGCAGACTTTAAACATTGCAAGCTTAGAAAGCATGGGAATGTGTTTTGATAATATAGTTGTAACAAATTTTTTAGAAGAATTTAAATACGATCAATTAGCGGTGCTCTACATCAAAGGAGCTCTTTATATAATGGTAAAAACAGTAAAAATATAAACATGAAATTTTCTGGACTTATAAACTCAGAATATTAACACAATATTTATTTCTGAATTAAAAATGCATCCCGCTATTGAGTAGAGTAGTGAATCACTCACATAATGTGCCCAACCTTTATGTTTTAGGAATCCATGAGAAGTTTTTTAATCTTTTAACATCTTCTTGCTTTCAGGTATCAATTCACGTGAAGCAACTCTCAAATTACTGGCTCGGCCTTATCACAATTGGCTTCACCACTAACAATCCCATGTCTATAGCCAACAATCTGCCCACCAATGTCATTATTGAACGAGACTGCGCAGATGGATTCTGGGCAGAACACTTAGATAAGAAATATTTTCAGCAAAGCTGCAGAGTGCATTACTACTTGAACTCCTCAGGAAACATGTGCTTTGGAGTCAACGGTGACGATAAAATTGAATATAAATGGAATTTAAAAACGACAGCACCCGTTTGGGCATTTTTAGATGTATTTGGATACTTTACAATAGTAGAATTCGATGTACCGAAGGAAAAACACAATACAAGTTCTGTAGAATCCAGTCTTATTTCAGATAAAAATGAATCTGGGAACTCCCTTATTCGTTCTGTGGACCATAACCAGTTATATAAGCCTTGTTTAAATTACCAAATTCGTTTTGTGCCTTTAGATTTATACACACAATGTAAAAGTAGTTTTATGACGTTCTTGGAGGACCGGGGTGTTTGTATCACTTCGGGTTATAAAGGTGGGTGTATTGACGGCAATTATCCGCTCTTTCCCGGACAGACCATTGTTGCTCAAAATTTATCTGCAGGGAAAGCACTCTTTTGTATTGGAGTAAAGTACAGTAGTCCAACAACTGAAGCACCTAGTACATTGCCGGAACCTGTTCAAATCAATGTTATGATGCACGTGAAAGATGAACTGGCTATGACTTTTACGGAAATGGGAGAGATACGAGTCACAAAGAACTTGGATGTACCAAAAACGCTTCTCAGAGATAAACGTTCGCAAGAACTTTGGCCGTTTATTAAAATCTTTAAAAAAAATCAAATGATTAAGATGTGGAGTAGTAATACTCCTGGAGACGAAATCCCGAAGATTTTCTGAAATCCTTTTATACATTTAGTAGAGTCACGCCGACATCAGCACGAAAAGAAACATATCAATAGGCCGCTATAGTGTGGTCAATATGTTGCATTGTCTGTATTTGCAATGAGTATAGTGACCACCACTCATGGATTCTGCTTATGTTTTCTATCAGGCAGAGTAGACTCACTAAGACCGATATTTTACTAATTGTATTTTATTAATGAGAAATATAAAAAAATTGTTTCATAAAATTTTCATAATTCAAGCTTTGGATTTATTTTTGGTAGTATTAAAAATAAGTACTAAAAAGTACATTTTATTATGAGTATATTTGTTATTATTTTTCTTTAGAAAATTTTATAATTTAATATAATTATACAAAACATTGTTGTTCTTATAGAGAGTATTATAGGCAGTAATTTAATTTTCTATAATATAGATATAATGTATGTGTGTGAATTATGTATCTGTGTTCCAATAGTATTAAGACAGTTAACTTTATTGATTAAGAAAACATTTTTAATTATAGATTTTTTTCATCATTATGATTACTGTTTTATTAACTTCACTTGGAGACATCAGAGTTGTATTTGCGTTTGCACGGATAGGCTCAACTTATTCAAAAGGGGTATATGACATATACGCAGTTTGCTCAGTTGTCCTCATTTTACAATAAAATCAAAAGTTTTATTACTTGCTAAAAAAACCTGTCGAAACTTCTTACTTTGAAAGCTCTGATCCTACAATACTTAATTCATATTCACACATTTTTCAGACTTAATTCATTAAGTCTGAAAAATGTGTGAATATGAATTAAACGAAATGTCTGCACTTTACACTCAGTACTTTACGCTACCACAACAATAATTATCCTTACATTCACATTGAAAGCTTCGGGTTTCTCCAAAACTTTAGTTAGTTCGATTTTGTTTTTAATATATTCCTTAATTTCATTCGTTTGCATAAATTGCAACCTAACGACATCCTAATGGATAAAGTACCTGCGGGAAGGGCCTGGTGACCTGTAATACAGGTAGCACTCCAGCTTACACCTGCAACAGGAAAGGCTCTCACAAGGTTACTTGGATTTCCACACTTATAGTTGAACGTTATGTTTACCAAAGAAGAAATAAACTATATCATTATTTTATTCGTTTCGAAGTTTGAGTGTATTCTATGTATAATATGTATGTATTTCCAAAAAAACATATGTACGTTTTATATCAGCTGTCTAGCCCAAGCTTTGCTTAGCTTAGGACTAGATGGCGTTGTGTGTTAAATGGCCAAAATATTTATTATGTATCTATTTTATTTATTTTTTTAATATTAAAGTATGTCTCATTAAAAATTTCTATATAACAAAATGGAAAACAAGCGTTTATAAGCTTACCTGTCTCCTTAAGTGAATAGTAACACGATGCATGAATCAACGCAATTAAATTGCCAATTGATGTACCTCTTGTGTGTTATCTGGTTTCAGCAACAACCCATAATATCGTACTGCTGGGTTCGGGTCTCCTCTCAGGAGATGTTTCACTCCATACCATTTGAGATGTTTAATGTATACCTAAATAAATGTATAAATATTCTATAAGCTAGAACCACTGTCCTTCTGAAAGTGATGCTAGGGTGCTAATTTCTGTTGTTGCCTCACTAACTATTACTACTATTTTTTGCCAATCTTTTGAGCATCGTTTCTCGTCGTTGTTACGAGAGATTTTAAAACAGCAAAATCAGCACGAATGAGTAATGTAAATTCTGGTCTTGGTCGCCGCGACAAAAGCCTCGAGCTTAGTGCGGAAACCATCGGTAACTTCAAACCTGTCATTTGTTTATGTAGAAATGGAATAAATAAATAAATAATTAACTACATATGTCCCTACGCTGGCTAATTGCGAGTTGGGAACTGGTAAGATAAAGTCATAGCAATGTAATCTTGCTGTTGGATGTTTTTAAGCTGCCCAAAGTCCAACTGTTGCGCCTCAGATGTGTCTGGCATACAATATGGAATTAGTTAATGTTGAATATAAAAAAGTAAAAGCTAAAACCCAACTACGACAAAAAACGACGCTGAAAAAGTATAAAAAAAAGATTTTCACGATTTTTATGTAACGCGTGACTACGGCTTTTCGAACTTGAAAACGTGGTGTGTTCAAAAAGTATCGCAAATTTTGTGTATTTTCAAAGAAAATATATTTATTCGTGAATATCTATTTTTTCCCCTTCAAAGTAATCCCCCTGGGATATTATACACTTGAACCAACGTTTTTACAATCTTCGAAGCACTTCAAAAATCATTTTTTGTATGTTGTTCAGCTCCTCCTTCGATGCCGTCTTTATCTCGTCAAACATGGCGTAGCGTCGTCCTTCATGGGCTTCTTCAATTTCGAGAACAAGAAATAGTCACAGGAACCAGAAAAAGTCGCGGACAGATTCCAAAATCTCATTAGCAACGTTCATGCGATGCTGTTTTTGATCGAGATTGAGCAATTTTGGTACGAATGTCTCATGCCCAAATTATCGATTAAAATTAAATAGCACGAGCCAATCAATATGCCTAGGTCCTCGGCAATTTCTCTAGCTGTGATTTGACGATTGGCCAATGCCATTTTCTTTACTTCATCAATTTTTTCGTCTCTTGTTGAAGTGCTCGGGCGTTCGGCACGCTCTTCGTCGTTCACATCTTCTCGGCCTTCTGAAAACATTTTGTACCACCGATAAACGTTGCTTTTGTCCAAAGTAGCTTCTCCGTATGCCACAGTCAATATTCGGAATGCATCTGCGCACTTAATTTCGTTTTTCACACAAAATTTGATACAAATTCTTTGTTCCATTTTTTGAATAGGTAAAAATTGAAGACGAACCAAAACACGCGCAAGCAAAGCAGATGTCAACAATTAACTAAACATTCAAAATGGCCGAACTTGTCAGCATAAGTGAGAGACATATGCACGAATAAAACGCCACAAAAAAAATCGAAATTCGAAGATACGTAACCCGCGAAAATTCTAAATTCACGATACTTTTTGAACACACCTCATATGTGTATCTCTGCATGTTAGTGTATATTTTATAAACACAATATATGTCATTCTAATGTCAATGTCATATTGGTTATTTTTCATCTATTTTGTGTGGCAACACTGCTCCTGTACGCTGTTCTGTGTGTGTCGAAAGTTATCTCCACTTGTTATCAAAATACATCTCGGTTTATACTAATAATTAGTTTTCTTTATGCCCATAACCCATCACTGTACGTTGTTAAATCCTGTAACTAGAAAATTTTGTTTAATACTTTTGCAGCGTCGTGTTTTGTCGTAGTTGGGTTTTTACTATTTTTCTATTTAAAATATTTTGGTGCCGTTATAATATTAATTTATTTGCAAGGTATATTTTAATTAACAAATAATATAATAAATACCAAGTAATATATTGTTCAATCGCTTTATATTTGATATATACCAGTGAATCCCTTTTTAATGATACTAAACACATAGTGGTAAGTTTATTTATTAATTATAGTTTTATTGTTCACCAGAGCGCACCACATTGGATACGTGACACGCCACACACAGCCTATAACTACCAGACAATTAAGACGCTAGCAGTTTAGTTAAACTAGCAGGTGCTAATATATAAAATGTCGAAATATATATATATATATATATAAATTTCGACATTTTATATATTATATATATATAT
>PKRV01002070.1:0-10140 GCA_003709505.1 Hyphantria cunea | reverse complement strand
TTCCTTTCCCCTTCCCTACCTTTGAAAACGTATACTCTTATATCTATTTACAAACATATCAGAAAAAAAGACAATAGTACATATATTTTGAAGCTTAAACCTCATTTATGAACAGTTTATAATTTATATATTGTATCTGAATCTTATAAGTAAGACCCCCAAGCATTCCAAAACAAAAAACATGAGTTTCAAGTGTTCAAAGCCACGCGACAAATGTCGTCGCATAATGATTTATGTCATCATGTGTTTGGGCGTAGTTCGTTTCATGGTCTATTTAAAGTATAAACATCAGATAAGATTGGAACAAAAAAATCACAGTACGGTCGGGATAAAAGTAATTTTACTTTTTATGAAATTTTTTGGTATAAAATATAAACAGAAAGTATATAACGATTAATTACATACCCTGATATAATTTTGAAAAAAAAAACACAAGTAATCAATTCATTTGAGCTATATTACTGTGATATAATAATTAAAATTCCAAATTTCAATGAAACCTATTGAGCTGTTTAGATTTGAAAATGTAACACACCGAATTAACATTCAATAAGATGTAATTATCTTAGGTAGCTTTTCTATTTTACAAAGCAGTTTTACATACTATAATGATAATAAACACTAGTCTTATAACACACTTTTGTAATAATTATTTTACGAAAAAAATATCAGCAATTAATATTATTGCATAATTACCTCGTAATAAATGATTCTCTTTAACCAAAAATACAATAAGGAATAGCCAAATAATAATATCGTGAGTTTGGTTTCTTTTTTTGAAAAATTGTAAATAATAATTTCACATTCATATTTACGTTTTCTGCATTTCGACTCGACTGTACTTATAACCGCTCATTAATCAATATCGACCAATAACAATAATTGTAATTAAGTACGTCACGCGAACACGTCCCGACGCGTAGGTATGACGCTCGCGGTCCGCCGAGATAGCGGGATTTTTTATCGTTAAATGTAAATATTTGTTTTATTGTGATAGTTTTGTGTTTTGAAAGCTAATGAGTTATGTTTTAAGTGCTTATATACTTGTTAAATAGTTTATGGGTGCTAGTGTATGTGTAGACGTTATATATTTTATATTATGAATGGAAATATTGACATCAATGTGTGAAAAAATCACGACATACAAATATATCACATGATTTCTCCTATATATAAGTATTTCTTGATAAATTACGTAGTTAATTACATGGCAAATTTCATAGCGATTACAATGATGTGCACATTATAAGATATAATTACATTTTAATTCGAAAAAAACTTATTTCTCTGTGACCACTACCAAAATATTTCGCGAACCGCTTAAAAGTTTAGCACTGCACAGGATATATATTCACATCCAAAACGTGATTGCGAGACCGAAGGTCCAATAAAACAGAAGCATCTCACTGGATCGCCATGTTGCATTGTTACACCATTACTAATGTTTCCAATCAGGCAGCGTAGAAGCAAATTGGCGGGTCAATACTAAAAAGTTACAAATGTACCTGTCTGGTATCAGGTCTTCTCTTGCCCCGAGCTCGTTTCGGCCAGGGTTTCTTAAGATGTACGTATGTGATATGAGCTCTCGTTTCGCTCGCGTGCTTGAACCCCTTCCCGCAAATCTCACACTTGAACGGCTTCAAGCATGTGTGGATCTGTTGGAACACAAAGTAGTCATTAGGACTGCAGACAGAAGTGAATTCTTAAAACTATTAATTAAATTGTACAAATTTCACACACACTAGATTTAGGGGGTTGAAAGGCTTAAGGAAGATGTCAGTCAGTTCAGATGGTTAAGGAATTAAAGGGGTTTAGCGCTTTAATGGGGGTTATAGGGGTTAAGTTGGTTGAGATGTTTATCGGGTACGGTAGTTGAGGTGGTTATGTGCTTAAGGGGGTGTTGAAATATCAGAAACATAATTCCTGAGCTCATCCTGAATAGTTATCATATCTACCGTTGGTGGCGCCACTTACTTTCTTTACATATAAGTACCGATTTTTGTTTCCACAAATTTGCATTTTTAACGAGCAATAATTCGTTAGCTTATTCTATTCTATTACAAATTACAGAGGGGTTTATGAGATTTAAGGGATTGTGGTGGGCTTATGGTAAGTATACTCACAAACATATGCCGCTGTCGGTTGCTATGCGTGCTGAAGTGCTTCCCGCACAGCCCGCAACCGTAGCTGGTCCGCTCTTGACTGTGGACCCTGCGGTGTGCCACGAGACGTTGCTTCATGCGGAAGGCCTTCCCGCAGCTGTCGCACTTGAACGGCCTCTCGCCCGTGTGGGTCCAAGTGTAGTCCTTCAGCAACGCGTAACTCTAAGAAGAGACCACGGTTAAGTAGGACCAGTTTACACAACACGGATCAGTACTTCCAATTTTGTTTTATTAATAAAACAAGTAACGAATTATCTATATATATTTAAAAATGAATCCCCGATTCCCTTGGTAACGCCATCACGCGTGAACGACTGGAACAATTTTGTTATTCTTTGTTCTTTTCGTCATAAAAATTGATAGATTAATGAGTCACAAATACTGTTTATTTCAATATTAACTTTATTTTAAGTAAAAATACCGGGAAAGTTAATTATTTTTTAGGGCCAGTTAGCTACTTTAAAATAAAAAAAAAATCCGACTGCGTCAGTATCTATACTGATATTATAAATATGAATGTTTATGAAGATGTTTGTTACTCTTTAACGCAAAAACCACTAAACGAATTTGAATAAATTTTACAGTAATATAGCTGATACATCAGAATAACACATAGGCTACTATATTCCGCGATAACCGACATATACGCGGGCGGAGCCGCGGGCATAAACTAGTCTGCCATATTTATTAAATTAATTGAAGAACTGATAAAAAAAGGTTTTTTTGAATTTTCACTTCTTATTTTTTTATTTACTTGTAACGACTAAGGCGAATCTATTGACACCACTCGCATAAAAATACGGCAAGTTATATAGGCTCTAGGGTGTGCCAAAGAAATATACATAATCTCGAAAAACATAACCCTCCTTCTTTAAAACTCTTGTTCTCAAAAAACAAACAAAGTACTGTACATGTTCAAATTTCCGCTGACTGTTTCAGCGATCATTCATGTGTCGGTGAAAATTGATACATTATATTTTTTATCAGTAAAACAACATTTGAACTACTCTACTCAAATCCGTCATTATTATTAGGGACTGTGGAGGAACGAGTGTCACTTGTCCCTCCAACACAAAGGGAGGATGCTCCGACCAGGCGAGGTGATCATGCCTGGCGTGCCACTGCCCAACGGTTGAAGTTGGGAAGTTGTAATTCAGTGAAAGTCCCGTCAAAATCGGTCCAGACTACGATTTCAGAAATTGTTTTTTTATGTAAGTACCGCATATTTACTTTCTTATCTATTTGGTGAAATGCCGTTAATTAAGAATTACAAACAGACAATTCAGTTATATATGTCTGTATAGATTAGGTTGGAGCACCTATGAGTCAACTACTATACGGCTGAACTTCGATTTTTTATGCGTAGTGATAACTATCAGATCTCCACAAGCTGACTACCAGGTAACAGCTAAGTTCTGTAGATGCTGTTGTCTTAAGGGCTCCTTAGGACCTTTCAATATTTACTATATATCACCATTGAGTACAAGCCCAACACACTACGAAGGGAATTACCAAGCCGTTGATAAAAAGGTAAATATTAAATAATAAAATACGTGCCTATTGACATAAATTATACCTATTTCAGTCACGTTGTCATTTTGGTCAGGTCGTTATTTGAGTTTCTTGTATTTATTTGTTTCAATATGAATGTCTTTTGAATCTGTCAAACCTCATCTATATATATAAAGATGTATGTGCCATTTGTACATGGTCATTATATTGTTTAGCTCAAATATAACTGTATCAATTGGTGTACAATAAAGTTTATTCTAATCTATTCTATTCTTTCACAGAAATGTATGTTGATGGACTGCTACTGAGACTATTGACACCACTCACATAAAAATCCAAACCGTTTAGGATCTAGATCATGTCAGCTATCAGCAGCAGCTTAAAAATGTTACAAAAGCAGGCAAATTCCTCTAAGTAAAGATCTTATTTCCTATACATCCGTTATTTCCATATATATTTTAAGGATATGTAACTCAACTATGCCATTCTTAAAATACTTAAAATACTCTCATCCCATAAATGCCTTTGGCAATAAGGCCTTTGTACACTCCGTCTCTCGTTTTATGTACTCTCTTCTAACTGTAATATTATAGTGTGCAAATAAAGAGTTTTCTATCTATCTACCTATACATAACCATAAATATATTTTTTAAATTTATAATAAAAAACCTCGGGTGAAGGAAACATTTGGGTTGTTTCTTTGCTTTGTTGAATGTGATGTTCTATATAATAATATTTATAATAACAATACTTTTAGGAAACCAGAAGTGGAAATAATAAAAAAAATATACCGGATATTCCTTTTTTATTTCTAATGGCAGTTTGTTGAAAATGTTGACCGTAATATGCACTCTACTACATCACGGAGTGGGTACTTCGATCATTTCTCCTAGTGCTCTCCCTTATCCGTCTTTCATCTTCATGTTCATACTCGTGAGCATATTTAGCTAAGTGAGAGAGCAACACAATATATATGTCCCATCCGGGTCATGAGTACAGGACGTCAACAACACAACGTCGTAGTGACGTGTACGGAGCCTAGATTGGAGATTGGAGCATTCTGTAGTTATAAAAATTTATCGCTCGGACTGTCGTGAAGTGCTCTCGTCTAGGAACTGTACTGTGTGTTACTTTTATAAACCTACCGTGTTATTCTGAGAGTATTACAGCAATACCCTTATTATAAACTATTTGAACCTGCGATACATTTATTTCTCGCCTGGAATCCTGTTGATGCCCACAATGAGTGACCGTGAAGATAACGTGTCTCCGACAAATACAAACAAGGAACATCAATATTTTAAGTTTTTTGGAAAGATTCTGATATTTGAATTCGTTCAATCGTTCGAATAGCTCTTTTCTGTGCAACTAACGCCTTCTGAACAATGTGTGCACAGCTTCATCCCCAAAAAAGGATGTTATACCTTAATTTTGACTCGACTATAGCAAAGTGTACCATTCATAAGTGCTCAGCACTAATTTCGTTCCTCGAACTCCTTAGTACATAGCAGACCGAACTAATGCCATTTAAAATTTTAATTTTATTCCAAATTCTTTCATTCCTCTTTCCAGCTTAGTTTTACGTTGATATAAACTATCTACAAGAAATACGACAAATATCTGACTTATGCGTTCTCCATTTATGTTATCAATTAATTGATCTTTGTTTTTCGAAGTCGAGCGATAAGGGATATTAATGATATATTGTTTCTTGCTCGAATAATGACTTCTACCATCGATTGTCCTGAGTTCCTGAACAAAGTAAAAATCTACGTTCCAGTGCATTCATTGCGCCATGCTCCATTTTCCTCAACACCAGTGGTTATGTATCGTCAAAGCATAGAAGCAACCGCTGGCAAAGGCCAACTCGACCGCGATCGACTGACTTCCTGTATATTAAACTCACACTAAGCCGTTTGTTGGCCAAAATTACCGTCTTTTAATCCCCAACGCAAAAGTATCATATCATGATGTCTGTGGCATCACAGTTCCTAAGCCAGTGGACCGCTTCGGATACGGTTTTTGAAGTTTCGTTTCATTTGGCGCGTTAGGGAAAAATGATGAGAGTAAATCTTAAAGATGCGCGCGCGAACCGTCTCGACAAACCGACACCCTGACGCTAGCTATAGTCAACATTTTAGTTTTTCAAATTTTTATCTTGTTACGCCAAAGAAGTATAGCTTCTTACGCGTGTACATAAGCACACACACCTCATTTTCAATAATCGAAATAGAAAATCAAACCATATTACAGATTTTACGCATTTATTAAAGAAAACTAGCTTCGGTTACAAAATATTGCCTTTAAATGCACTTTTTATATACTTATTTGTATATATTCATATTATAATGCATTTAATGAAATACATTTCATTTCACACATTATCACGTCAACAGCCAGCTACAGGGCAGAGGCCTCTGCTAAAAGGAAGTTTTATCCCTGATAGGTTGTTCTAGGGTTTGTGTAACGACGCGAGGGGGCGAAGTTACGCGTGTGCCGTACGTCGCCTAAATTGAGAGTTTTCCATCAGACGACGGAGCCCGCTTCAGTGCGGGCAGGCGCTGGGAGGGGTCCGGATGGCGTAAGAAAGCGGTTCCCGGATCTCTCCCGTGTCAGGCGCAGAGTGGCACACCATGGTGGTTTAGTGGGTAGTCTGGCGAGTCAGTCAGGAGTCCCACACGAAGCAAACCCCCTGTCCCCACGGGGNCATTCTACCACGTAAAAAAAAAAAAAAAAAGGGTTTGTGTAACGAGGTCTGGATGGCGTAAAAAAGCGGTTTCCGGATCTCTCCCGTCTCAGGCGCAGAGTGGCACACCGTGTGGTTTTAGTCGGTTCGATTCCGACACACCGCCCCTCCGCAAACCCCGGTGGGGTGAAGGCCCGAGGGGGTTTCCACACGTAAAAAAAAACCAAAGGGTTTGTATAACGACCCGACACACCTCCCCGCCGCAAACCCCGGTGGAGTGAAGGCCCGAGAGGGTTTCCAAAGGCCTAAAAAAAAGGGGTTTGTGTAACGACACCCACAGATGAATGGGCGTGGTCACACTCCTTAATCCGTCACCGCACGGATCATTTTATTTATTTACATTTACGCAAACACTACATTTTACAAAATACTTTTATAACTATACTTACATCTACTTATTATTTTAAAGATGACTTCTGAAAATGAACACTTAAACATTATTGTTTGGAGATCTACCCAGATCGTTAAGCGTGTGATGTCGAGGCGACGGGTATCACTCACTACGATATCAATGCTTATATTTTTATAAACGAGCTGACCCGGCGAATTTAGTGAATACTTTCTTGATTTCAGAAAAACTTAACAATAAACATGATGACAGTAACAAAGACCAACTAAAAATATGTATTTATCTGATGGAAGTGATTCATAAGAGTACGAAAATCATTATTATTAAGAGCGAGTTTAATAGTTAATTAACAAAAAAAAAACGACGTAATATAGCAATCCGCCATGTTAAGTTGAACACCAATGAGAGCTAGTTACGATACTTTACTGTACACGTCATTCGGTTTGGATATAATCGAAGATAATTACTGTGTTAAGTGTTATAATTGACACTGATTTACAAACGGTGACGTCACCTCTGCGACGCCATGACACCGCCAAGCGTTTTGGCGTGAATTTTAAACTTAAAATTTAAGTTATAAGAGTTTTTTTGAAGAAATAAGTATGACTGTTTTTTTTAGTTTTTCAAAATTAGTCACTATGCCTATGGCGATTTCCACATACAACGCGAAACAAAAAACATTACAGCGCCAACTACCGTAGAAACATCGAACTACGGAGTAACGAAGGAAACTAAGAAACTGCCAATCCTGAATCGCGCAAGGAATTTCTCGCGCCGATTAGCATATGTACAACTTTCCAACATCAACCGTTGGGCAGTAGCCCGCCAGGTATAATCACCTCGCCTGGTTTGAGTATTATCCGTTTGTGTTCGAGGAATATGTGAGCCATTCCTTCATATGCCTATTATGCCCTCCTCAGCTTCCCGTTGGTAGTAAACAGTCGCGAAAAACTAAATACTTTTCCATTTATCTTTTCAGTTTCTTCTAAACGAACATTGCCCTAACAATAACGAACATATAGATATGAAATTATCCATTTACGTGCCGTCGATCGGAAGTTAAGTGCACACATACATTGCGGCGATTCATTTTAATTGATATAGATTAAGTTCTATCTGCTATATATACTCCAACTCCGAATCAAGAGTTATTGAGTTTTTCTGATTATAAAAATTACTTTATAATAGCTTACAGCTTAGAGTTAGGAAGTTGGGGTCTGATCCCCGTATCTTGGATACCACGAAAAACTGTCAGCCCTTGGCCCGATTTCTCTCTGGTCATACCAGATAGTGAGGGAACAGAGAGTGCGCCCTTGTTAGTGCACAGACTTGTGCACTATATATATGACTCTGTTGAAACTTGCCCTCGTGTCCATAATCGGCTAGGAAAACATCATTATCCTTCGAACCTTTTTTTTTTCAGAAGTAGGTTTGGGTTGGCAGCAGACCTCCATACTACAAGTACTAGGCGATAACGAAGTTCTGCAGGTAGGCTGTTGTCCAGCTGCTGGTCACAATTTCACACATGCCCGTATGACAATCGGGACTCATAGCTTAATGTGCTCTGCGATGTATGACATGTGCTTATCTGTGGAAGGACGAGAGTCCCTCCAACACAAAGGGAAAGTCCTCCGACCAGTCGAAGTGATCATGCCTTTTAATGTTTCGTTAACGACATCTAGTGCCAAACTAAGCACAGCTTGTACTATGGGTAATAAAAAACTGATATAAATACACATATTATACTAAAAACTAATCAAAAACAACCAAAAAACAATCAGGCATCGAAACTAAGTTTTGCAGATTATACAAACATTTGGTCCGACCCGGAAATCGAACCTGAAACCACTCATGTACAACAGTTGTATACGTTACAACTGCACTACTGATGTTGAGAAGTTGTACATACGCTAATGTCCGCGTGAATTTCTATATCGCGATGGAGAATTAGTAATAACTTTGTAGTTCAGTGTGTGTCAATAGATGGCGTTGTAGTATGTTTCTTTTACCGCTGTATGTGGAAGTCGCCACAAATGCCGACCTGGGCAAAATTGCTGAAATTCGCAATATATTAAACTACTACTAGCTCTGTGCCCTATAACATCAATTAATACGGACATGAATAAGGTTTAAATATTACTATATAAAATAAAAATGTTAATGTTTGTCGGAGGGTATCCGAATAGTAAAATTATTACAAAAATGTGACGCAATCGAACGGTTCCTTACGCCAGGCGAGGTGTAGACGATACCTACATAAAGCGGTGCATCGGAAATAGTGGACAGTTTCTCTTCAGATCTCGCGACGTCCACACCTCTTAATTGTGTCATGTCTTACCCCTGAGTCATGATAGTTGTGTATAATTTAATTTACGATTTATTGTATTTACGTGTTTATATATCGTGTGCCTATATCACTCTGTGTGTAACCAATTATTATTTAATAATTAATCAATTTGTGTTTGAATGAATTCATGTCCGTATAGTTTTATTAACAGTAATTAAAAGTTAACGATTAGTTTTCAATCCAAATTAACAATATATGTGGTTAACATTTTCGTTTGTAGTTTAGGTAAACAGCTACCAAACTTAATCCCTTAAGGTATATAAAAGGAATATGCAACAGATTTCGGTTCCAGCCGAATTATTGCTTATTTTTAGTTTCCTTTGTGGTATAAGCGGGCAAATGGCCAAACGACCTCACGGTAAGCAACATCCATCATCCACGAAACCCGTAACTCTAGGAGTTCCTCCCCTTAGAGCCAGGAGAAGTGGAGTTTCGACTGCGGTAAATACTAAATGTAGATTAAACTAGCTTTTACCTGCGGATCCGCCCGCACGTATGTCGATTATCGCGGTATACAGTAGCCTGATGTATCAGCAATATTAATACAAAGTTTTATCTAAATTCGTTCACTAGTTTTGCATGAAAGCGTGACAAATATCCATACATATACTTTCATACTGTTAGTTTATAACGCTTTCACGGCTTAACCACTGTACCGATTTCAATGAAATTTGTCATGGAAATGCTTTGCTTGAGGAAGAATATACGCTACTATTTACTGCCATACATACATATATGTGGACGGAACCGCGGGTAAAACTTAGTTCATAATATTAGTAGGACCATAGATTTGTATTTTATATTTTCAAATTGTAATACACGGGTTTGTCGACAATCATATTGTGGCGACTTCCACATACAGCGTCAACATAAATATATGACAACGCCATCCACTGAAGATACACTGAACTACGGAGTAACGTAGTGCACGAAGAAGCTGCCAATCCTACATCGCGCAATAGAAGTTCTCGCGCCGATTAACATATATACAACTTCCCAACATCAACCGTTGGGCAGTGGCCCG
>PKRV01002066.1:915053-942011 GCA_003709505.1 Hyphantria cunea | reverse complement strand
GATTCTCGCCGTCCGCCCGCGCCCGCCTATAAGATTCCGCCTTACGAAAGGCGGACTCAGACGGAGTCGATATTGGAGTGCGCGACCTCCCTCGGTGACTGCTCGCGAGTTTAGGCGGCAGCATCTCCAGGGATGTGTCGCTTTCGCCATCCCTGGAGAGTCCACGCTTGCGGCTGTCGCACGGCTCCATCTCCATTGGTTCCGGCGCGTCCTTGCTCGCACCGGAACCACCCGCGATGTTGATAGCGGACTTAGAGCGCGTGCGCTCCGATGTTCTTCGGCTCCCAGCAGTCAAATTGACTTCTGGGAGCCCCACTGATGTAGGCGATCTTGAGGCCACATCTTACTCGGTAGACGATTGATCGTCTACCTTTTGGAATTGCTCCCTGGCATTCCTCCCTACTCTCTTTTTCCTTTCCTTCCTTTCCTTCTCTTTTTCTTTTTCAGTTCCGTTTTGTATGCCTGTTGTCATTAGAGTTATCGGTTCGGTTTCTTTGTTAATTTTTAGTTCAGCATCCATTTCTGAACCCACGAGTCGGGGAGAACTAACGGTCCACCCGGGCAGAGATCCCCAATACCCGGGCAAGCAAAAATTTGTAACCCAACCGAGGGGTCCGCTGGTCCCTGGCTGGGAGTGTGCTAGCGACTGAACTACCCATCAGCCATGCATCCCCTGGTCACACACCAGAACACGGGATTCGGGGTAATTTTTTATAGAGGTTTTCTTCCTCGCGGTCCGGGCGGTTAAGCCAAGACCCACGGTCCCAGTCGAGTCAGAGACTTGACCTAACTCGACGACCTAGTGGGATTACGTTGTAGCGGCGAGGGCAACACAAGACTAGTTCTCGTGTTACCCGCTCGGAGGCAGGGTGAGTGCACACCGAGCTCGCCAACTCGCACTTCCAATACGCCCTCTGCTAGAGCAGAGGGACGCCTGGAGGTAGGGGCGGCTGTTCTTCGAACGGATCCGAAGAACAGCCGCNAACGCTTTAACCACTAGGCTAACCGCGCAGTCGAAACTTTATATATTGATTTGGCTACAATTGTCAGTCATTATTGTAATGATTTGCTGAATCTTTTTAAAAGCTCGTTTTGTTTTATTTTTATGTTATTAATAAGCTCTATTATTTAATATGAAACAGATTACTGCAGAATGGTACGGTTGGATACACTACAAAACAGACAACCTGCCATGTGAGGATCCAGCAAAGTGTGCCTTACATTGCTGTCCCTGGACGCAGTCTTGGCTTCTGCCACACGAGGAGAATTACACTGGAACCGACCACGCCTTCTACCCTTATTCTACTGTGCCGGAACGATTTAACACATGGGACGGTAATTCTGTCAAATATTTTCTAGCTTCTGCCCACGACGCAACGCGCGTGTATGTCAGATATTGCGGTATCCACAGGTCCCATCGGTAACGGTGGGAGAGTCACACTTCGGCATCAATGGGCGACGCCACCGGAGTGATACCACGGCCTCACAGAAAACCGGTATGAAACAGTGCTTGCGCTGTGTTTCACCGATATCGGAGGACCATTTTTTTTTTGTACATGTGGGAATCCCCTCGGCCCTTTATCCCACCGGGGTTTGCGGCGGGGCGGTGTGTCGGAATCGAACCGACTAAAACCACACGGTGTGCCACTCTGCGCCTGAGACAGGACGGTTCCGGGAGCCACTTTTTTACGCCATCCAGACCCCTCCCAGCGGTTGCCCGCACCGAAGCTCCTCTAGATGTTATATCCTCTCAATTTGGGCGACGTACGGCACACGCGTAACGTCGCCCCCTCGCGGCTGGCCTGTGAAGCGGATGGAGGGGAAAACCCGTCCCGCCCATCCGCGGCCACACTCAGGGCGGCACGAGGCGCTGGTAGGCACGCCTCCGCCGCCCGGTTCGCCGGCGGCGGATCGGGTGCGAGTGGAGATCGTCATCCCGGGCCTTCTCCACCGCCTCCTTCTGTGAGATGACTTCCTCGCAGAAGGTCGCGACCGCGGTAAAAGTGCTCTCCTCTCGCCGCCGGCCATGGAGCGTACGACGGCCGGCAGCGAGAGATCTCCTCCTATGACTGCGGTGAGGGCCCGACGCTGCGGCGCCCATGCGGGACATACCGCCAGCGTGTACTGGGCCGAGTCCTCACTGCAGTCGCAGTGGTGGTAGGCGGGACTCAATTCCCTCCTGGCGACCGAGTGCAGGTACTGCCCGAAGCAACCGTGCCCGGAAAGCACCTGCGTCAGTCGGAAGGAAAGGGACCCGTGCTGCCGCCCTGCCCACTCGAGGATGACCGGCTGGAGGGCCTCCACGGTGGCGAAGCCAGCACGTGGAGCCTCCAGCTTGGTCCTAGGACAGAGTGCTACGGAACGCCGCACGATATGGGTCGCTGTCTCAAGTCGCCCTCTCGGTCCTCGTACACGACGGTACGCTCCTCCAGATAGTCTGCCACCAGCCGCCTCAGGTACTCTGGCACCCCGTGGTACTGGAGTGCTTCCCTGATGCAGTTGAATGGTAGACTATTAAAGGCGTGGGCGATGTCCAGAGACACCGCCAAAACCACGCCGCCACGCGATACCGGAGGCCCATACCCCAACCCCCTCCCCATCTCCCTCCTCATCCCCCAACCCCATATTACCCGTTTAGTAGCTTTTGCGTGATTATTTGTAATATTACGTAGAAAGTGAGATTAGTAGAATTAGCTGTGCCCCGTGGTATTAGAAGCGGTTGTTTTTACGTGCCTGGCTCATCGTCATTACTTTATGTCGAGATTTAAAGTAGTCTGTTTGCAGATTAATTGATAGACATCGATAGATATAGATATACGTGTCTATAGATTGAATGAAAAATCGACTTTCAATAGCAATTCAGATTTCAATTCCAGAAAGAAATTGGCAACAATAGTCCTGTCTGTGATAATAGATCGATACTAATAAAAGATCTCATTCTCAAGAACTGGGTCGGCTACATACCCACGTGTAGTATGGAACCTCCGAATTCACAAGACTGTATTTATATGTTATTATTTATTTATTTATTTATCGTCATTGCGTACATATTACAAAATACTAAATAAAATGAGTGACAAAAAGATTACTACAACAATTGGCGGTCTTATCGCTCGCGGCGATCTCTTCCAGACAACCATCATGGACATCAGATTGTTATGTATGATTTTTAGTAGTACACACAATTAATACAATTATTACAATAAGAATTTAAAAAATAAAAAAGGAAAAAAAGAGAAAAGAAAAAAACAAAATGAAAATAGTAACAATAATAAAAAATACTTTTGTATTTTCTTTTGTAAGGACTGCAAATTTTAATCCGAATTGTGGCTGAAAAGCTACATGTACTTTTCCCACATCCGAAAGACCGAAGAGTTCGTCCAACTCTCTGATAATAAAGTATTTGTTATATTTAAAATAAGACTTACTTTCCATTATGAAAAATTATGGTTTACCATTTTCAGAATTAACTTTATTTAATTTTCAAGGAATATTATTATTTTAGTGATGTATTTAATTTTCATTTTCATTCATGTTTTAATTGAAGTGGATTAAAGCATATAGGTACAGTCAGCATCATATTGATTTGTGCTCTCAAAGTGCTCAAAATGATATGAAGAACATTAATTTAATTTTCTGTTGGCACACATGGCACTCAAACTGTTGTACGTATTTAAAGTAGTTAAAATATATTAAATATCAGTTGTCAATATCGTGAGTGTTCAAATAAATGTTATCAATTAAGTTAATCAATGGTATCTATGTATCCATACTAGACAAAAGTCATTGTCATTAAGGTTGGTTACATGTCGATTTGAGTCAAGTTCTTAAAAATTAAGGCTCGTCGTAAACACTATATCCTTTAAAAACTAGCTGGACAAGAGAAGAAGATGTTAAGCGTCTCAATTGAGAAACAACCTTAAATAGGTTGAAACTTCTTTTAAAAACCAGAGGTTGAATTTCCAATCATTCTAATTATTTTACTTACGCTAGAAAGATACTAAAATCAAAAAGTGGTCTCCACTCAAACCGCACTTATGGTGATTGATTTAAGGAACACCTTACGCAGACAAGTTCTTTTTACTATATCGTGAACGAGAACATTTACTTACTATCCACCGATATTTAAATATTATTTTAGTTAATCTTATTGTGTTTTAGTTTTTACAAATCTTTTATTAAAAAGTCATAAAGAGTAGTTGCCTTGTTGACTACACGGTTGGCCTAGTGGTTTCAGTGGTCGCCACACCGCTTCCTACTACGCCAAGTGTTGTGGGTTCAAATCCTACATGGGACAATACTTTGTGTGATCCATAAATTGTTGTTCTAAGTCTGGGTGTACTTTGTGTCCGTTTTATGTATGTTTGTAAAGATCCCCGTGACACAGGAATGTATATTCCTAATGCAGGAATCGTAAAAATTTTTTTTTTTAAAAATACGTAAAAATATATATATATGTATATAAGTTGTAAATTTTAACTTGTTTACGAGATATGGATGTCTATCAGTCACAATTGTGGAACCACCTTTGATCGATTATAACTTTAGAGTTCGTTAATTTTTTGGGAACTTTTGTTAAAGCTTGGTGCATTCGAAAGCTCAAAATTTCAATATGGAAACAAAGGCTGAAGCATAAATCTGATACCAGTGATATGTGCTACGTTGTTGTAGCGTGTTTTATTTGTAATAACTGTGAAAATATGTTAT
The DNA here is from genome assembly GCA_003709505.1 of Hyphantria cunea. NCBI lineage: Eukaryota > Metazoa > Arthropoda > Insecta > Lepidoptera > Erebidae > Hyphantria > Hyphantria cunea. Next base: position 937,304 of record PKRV01002066.1, on the reverse strand, counting down.
AAATGAAAATGAATAAATAAAAAAGGAAAAATGAAGTTTTTATAACTTATAAACATCCATTTTACATGCTTTTTGCTTCTGTCAAACTGTAGGACAGTTTGTTGGCAGACGTATCTCCTCATTTAATCAAAATTAATTTTATACCATTCGTATAACATCCTTTATTTTATATGACGGACTGTCAATATACACAGACGCTTCTTCACAATTAAGACATACCAATATTACAGTGAGGGTTCTCAAGTAGGTATTTAACCAACCTCGATCTAAACACTTCTTTTACATGAGATCTGATACTATCACACATATTACAAATATCTTCTGGCAGACTATACAAATTACTGGCATTAAATATTTACTATTAATAGTTATAGCCCATAGTTATTTTTAGAAAGAAGTACTTCAAACTTTTGTTTACCCATCCTTTGAGATCTTTCCCGTGTTATTGCATGTTTACATTAATCCTCTGTATAATGTTACAATTTCAACGGCGTGCTGCTGTTGAAATTGTTGAAACTTTCATGTACTGCTTACGTACCAGCTTTTCATTTACTGGCAGCACCTTACATTCTCAGAATAATTGTTCATAATTACTATTTTTTTTTTGTATTTTCGGGACCCACCTTAGTGGACTCACTAAGGTGGGTCCCAAAAATACAACTAACACTTTTCTTAAAACCTAAGATGTAACAACTTTATTCGGTATAATATAAGGCCGAGCTCATTGGTAATATCGGTAATGGAAACCTTTTTCCCGTATAAATTTACCAAGCGATGCTTTATTTACTCATATAAATGATACGGAGGCACATATACTTAGTCTTGCCGTAAATATTGTTACAAAGAAGAATAATATTTTTTATTGTACGTTAGTTTTATGTATTGTATGTTAGTTTCATACATTAATATAAAACCACTAAAAATATATAAAGCTTATTCGATGTGGTCTCCATTGACTGCAATACAGTCTTTTCCAGCACGCACTCTTTCTATGAGAAAATCCTTCCCTGCAAAACGTATAGATTGTTTTAGGGACTCCAAATTATCAAGGTGCTTAGAGCAAGCCTTACTCTTTAAAATTGACCATAGATAATAATCCAGTTAATTAAGATCAGGACTAGATGACGGCCAGTCTTCAACTCCATTGAAGTCCGGGACGTCCGTTTCTAATCAAGATTGGGTGGATCAAGGTTAGTGATCCGGCGCCGAATTTAGCTGAAAGGACCATTTTTGGTTATTGAACATGGTGTTATACTTGTGTATCGATATCTTTTTCGATTTTTTTTTTTAAAAAATGCGGTCAAATACTGCATAAATACAGTTATTTCATTTGTTAATATTTTAACTCAATTATAAAAAATATCTCATCCGTAAACAAAATTTTTCTGTGACATCCCTTTGCGTATCGCTTAGGTAGTTGTTTTAAGTTTATCATCCCATTTTTTTTAATTATCACTTAAAAAATGACATGTGCTTCTCTTATAAGCTGCAAGTCCTAAGTTATCTTTTAAAATACGCGACATGGTTCTAGGTGCTAACTTAATCACCCGTAAAATCCTTTGCTTTCGGATAGGGTTCCTACGGATTCTTTTCCTTACTAAGCAAGTACGCCTTTTGCGTACGAACACTACGTGGATGGCGAATTTTTTTCCTGTCACTAACCGAGGAGATTTCATTGTACCTATCAATATTACTGAAACATTTGAGTAATACCAAGCGTTCGGAGGATTTTAAAAATTGTATTTGGGCTCCATACCTTCCTTATGTAATGCAAACACATTTCAGTTCGATTTTCTGTATCACCCTACTGCATTATAATATCATAAAATATTTTACAATATATTAGCGCAAAAATAAGAAAACACAATGTACAATCGTATGAAAATGTCATATTCCAAATTCAAAAGTAATAGTTTTAGTTATAGTTTTTTTAATTGTAACAGTATTTATGGCCGGACTAAGTATATATATATATTTTCAAACGGCAATATGTAATATTATTTATTACAGTTAAGAGACAACAACATAATACATCATTATGTGATGTTAATATAACGTAGATCATTATGATAATATTTATTTTGCTTTTTAACATCTGTATCAATATTCTTTTACTCTGACAATATAACATATATACTATATTTTCAAATATTACCACGTTTCTTTTCTAAAACGCATTCCAAACAAAAGATATGTCTGTAACGTCATGCAAGAAATGATCAAGATAGGAAAGGATTCAAGGAAAAAAGGAAACAAATATTTAAAATGATTAATTTAATTACTCTGGCTATGAGCAATAAAGTTGTTTTTTCTTCAGAGTCAAGATATTTTTAACTAATTTCTATAATTTGAATGCATAGATATCATTGAACAATCTATCCGATAACAACTATATGAACACTCTGCCAGCTAACACTTATTGGTAACTGATAGTTATGACATTTTGACCACTTTGAATGTCAATATCAATTTGAGTGCCATGTCTGCTAACATAGCATTTTTGATGTTCTTCACATAAATTTGAGCACTTTGAAAGCACACATAGCAAGCGATACAGTGCTGACTGTACAATGCCGACCAAATCGTGGATAAAAATGACTTGTCATTAGTGTTATTGTAAAAGTGAAAATCGCAAAAGACTAGAAACGGTCATCACTAATACGGTCTTAGCCCAGTGGTCTGCTTCGCGTACGGCGTTTGGCTTTGCTTGGTATAGGTTGTTAAACGTGCATGATCCCGGGCTCGCAGGGAATGTCAGCAAATGTCTCATTGTCTCTTCTTGTCATTGGAAAACACCACAATCGCACTTATTTGCGCTAGGGTCAACAAATTCCTATCTTATCAGATTGTCCTTGGATCTTACAACCTGAGTACGCAGCCTATTATTGACTGCTTTTCAGATTAGCCAGGGGATCTTACTTCCCATTTCCATATTGCCTTTCCTTTCAAAAGTTCTAGAACGCCTTGTGCATATCCAATTAAATTCATTCCTTAATAGAAACCAACTCCTAAATCCCTTCCAGTCAGGTTTTCGAGCGGGTCATAGTACAGTAAGTGCGTTGATCACCGTTACGGATGACATCAGGCTAGGTATGGAGAATGGAAATCTTACAGTTCTTTCTTTACTGGACTTTAGTAATGCTTTTACTAGTGTAGATTTCCACATAATGCTGGGCATATTGCGCTCTATCAACATATCTCCGTCAGTAATTCATTGGTTTCAAAGTTAGTTTAGTTTAAGTTGTTTGAGCGAAGGCAGCGTGTGCGCCTGGAGGAATCTTTATCATCTTGGTGTAACACGTCTGCTGGAGTTCCGCAGGGTGGCGTTTTATCTCCTTTACTTTTCACCATATTTATTAATTCTATCTCCAAGTCATTAGCCTCCTCCTACCACCTTTATGCAGATAACTTTCAAATATATACACAAGCACCGCTACATAAATTATCTGAAGCCTTTTTAACTATTAATAAAGATCTGGCGCATGTGTGTGAATGGAGTGAGCGGTATGGAGTTGTGGTTAATCCATCTAAGACTCAACTTATTGTGGTAGGCAGTGCCAGGATGGTATCGAGAATAGACTGAACGCAATTACCTAACATTACATTTAACGGGTTCCGTTATTCCATTATCAATATGTAAGTCTGTTAAAAATTTAGGAATCTACATTGATAACAATTTAACTTGGGGCCCTCAATTGCAAGAAGTTAGTCAAAAATTGTTTGCATCGGCGGGATCCTTACGAAGACTACGCAATTACCTCCCAACGGCTACTAAAATTGCACTTGCGCAATCCCTCCTTCTTCCTATACTCGACTATGCTGATGTCAGTTATCTCGACATCACAGAGGAGCAACTCGACAAACTTGAGCGCCTTCAAAATTTTTGCATTAGATTTATATTTGGATTGCGCAAATATGATCATGTTTCTGAATTTCGCAATCAGCTTAAGTGGCTCCCGATTCGCCTTCGACGGAATGCTCATATTCTTTCCATACTTTATGGTGTTCTATTTCATCCGTTTACTCCACTTTACTTAAAGGAACGCTTTGTTTTCCTCAGTGACACACATCTGAAATCCCTGAGGTCATCTGAATCTCTGGAACTGGCAGTACCAACTCATATTACAAGATTCTACGATAAGTCCTTTACGGTACAGGCTTTCCGATTGTGGAATGCTTTGCCGATGACTATTCGGCATGCCAAATCTTTGCCGGTATTTAAAAAAATGGTCAAATATCATTACCTGTCATCATAGTCTGTTATGTCTAAACATATTTTACTATTACAAGTTATGTTGTTTATTTATTTTTATTTTATTTTTCAATGGAAATGTAAATATGTAATTTGTGTGTATGTCGCTGTTTTATTTATTAGTATTAGCATGTATTACGATATGTGATTTTTATAGAATTCACTTTTAACCTTTACATTTCTTTTTTTTTTTCTTCTTCTTTTTTCTCTTTTCGCACCTAACTGCCCATGGATTCGTTTTTTTTTTCAATATTTTTTTTCCTATCCCGAGGCTGTCTGGAAGAAATTGCTTTTTAGCGATAAGGCCGCCATTTGTACACGGTAATTCAAATGATAAACTGTTATATCTGTTGCACAATAAAGTGTATTCTATCTATCTTATTTCCTAGAGGTAGTTTTTCTGCCAAGGGGACGAAAATTGAGAGAGGGAACCTTTTATGCCACATCTTTTCTTAATATAATATGACTTTGTAAATTCTATATTTTTTATTTATTTTCAGGGTGCACTGTTACCGATCGCATCGCGAAATGCAATGAGTCGTAGCAACATATTTGTATTCCTTTAGTTACAAAATTGTAAGCATTATACTTCCAGTTATTACTTTTTCGAAAAAATTAATAAAAAATGAAACTTGTTTTATTAGTTTTTTTTGACCTGGCGTTAGGTTTTATTCTTAGAGCGTTTTTCACATTATACGATCCGATATCGGTATCGTGTGCCGATACGATATCGGAGGAAGTTAATGTATCTATGTGTGGGCTCCGATATCCGATATCGTATCGGCTTCCTCCGATATCGTATTGGCGAACGATACCAATATCGTATCGTATAATGAGAAAACGCTCTTGCGTTTTTTTATGACTTAAAATAATTCACTCGCTGAGTGGCGTGCAGAGAAGACGTGTAGTTAACCGAGTTCAAATGTTTAAATTAACCGTTAAGTGAATTGAAATCCTAAAAAAAAGTAGTAGTAGAGAGTAACAAATGACAAAAATCATTATTCTATTTGCGAATCATTACGACGTTAATTACTGGAACACGCGCGGATTAACCGCCACTCACCACATCAGGTAAAAAAAAATTGTCCTTTGCAAACTGCATCATACGTCACTGGTTACATAGACCAACATGAGTGTGGTACGTTCTCCAACTAGAAATTGTCCAAGCGTTGAACTCTCGACCTAGCTTAACAAGTCTTGACTCACAGGCACAATCGTCGGATTCGTGTAGTCACCTTCCGACCTAAGCGAAAATATGAAGATCACATAAGAGATGAGCTGAATGCGATATTGCGAATGCGAATTAAATGATATAGATTATGGCTATGCTAATCTCGATTAATACCAACCAAAAATAATTTGTAGAAAAATTTTCGGAAGATTTACCTGCTATCAAACCATAGGTAAAGGACATGAAATCGACGATTGTCAGTCTCACTTCTGATCAACAAGACTTAACATCCTTTAAAAATAAGAACTCCTACCTGTAAAGTAAAATTGAATCTTCATTATTAGTATAAAACGAAGCATGTGCCCTTAGAGTATTTGAGTCAATCGGTAGGTGATGCCCAAGCTTGGTGATTTTAATTTAAACCTACTCAATTCAGATAACCTGACTACCAGCTACAAACAAGAGAATGACTCGTATAAAAGAATGACTAGAACAAAAGAATGTCAACAAGATTCTAAACAATATTGGTTAACATTATTGCACTCGCGAAACTTCTACTACTAAAACAAAAATTCCAAGGTATACGCGGATTTCAGCACGCTGAGCCACGCTAATTTCGGCATGAACGGGCCGACTCGACCGGGGCGGTGCTATCCTCGCACAGAAAATCGACGATTCATGTTATCGTGTTTCGTTGGTGATAGCGAGACCGGAAGCCCAATGATACAGAAGCATCACTAGGCCGCCATAGTATGTTGCATTGTTGCATAGTATGAATGCACAATGAGTATGGTGACCACCACTCTTGAATTCTGCTTATGCTTTCCATCAGGCAAAGTAATTTCATAATGGCCATACTTAAAAAATAAAATTACTCACATATCTTCACACTTTTTTATGGCTATACCATTAAAAAAAGTGGTGCATCTAACCGACGTATTGCCTGATAGTAAGCGATTTCCGCCGCCTATGGACACCCTCTGGGAACTTTGGGGGATGGGGAGAGGACAGGGGAGGAATTAGAATAAGCTTAGTTTTCGAACGTAAGATCACTACTACATACACATACATTCTTAAAAGTATTTCCCCGACAATATGACTTTCTTGGTCGATTTACTTATGAGTAATCAACAATTGGACTTAGCACAGTGCTTAGATATTTGTATTTTTCTACCTTATCAAGTATTTGATTTCCCAGAACAAGCTTCACACTCATATATTCCTTTGATATGAGAATAAACTTGGTTTGCCACATAGCGTTGTGAGTATTTTTATAAGGACTTTTACACGATTTCTGCGATGTGATCTATTTATGATTACTATAAAGCGTTGCGTGCGATTTTATTGCCCAATGAGCATTTTCGGCTTCTGAATGTAGTGCGATCTTAGATACGTATATACAAAAATAAAATTAATTCTCAGTAATAATAATAATCTTTATTAAAGCAGAAAGAAGGCAAGTACGTCACAATTATAATACATACAATATTGACATAATAATTGTACATTATCGATATATGACTGATTCCTAAACTTAGTCTGGCTCGTATTAGGGGAATCCGAGGTTGTCTTGGAGCAATTTTTATATTTATACAGTTTACAATGGAGTGTACATGTTTCTTATTTGAACGATAACTGTTAAAAACAGATACATACCTCTTTTAAGGTAAAAAGACATACTTGGTAATTCTCATTCATCGTGTTTGATAACACTAATGAGTTCTTCAGTTTGATCATAGTCTAAATTCTGCAAACAGAAACACAAATAGACATTTGCTTATTAATTGCTTTATAGATTCTCACACTTAATGCCTCAGACTGTCGAAGTGCAAAGCCTGTTGCGATCTTGACACGAGAACAAGCAAGTGCACCGCTTACTTTTATATTTTTATAAAACTTTATTTCAATTTATAACATTATGGTTACCTATTGCTTAGATTTATTTATTACTTACACATATGATTACATACACATTATTGTATTTTATATTCAGTCAATGTTAGACACTTCAATTTTCAATCTGAGAGTTTTTTTACTTGATTATGTTTCTTATTGGAGATTCTTGTAAGTTTGTTTTAATACAAACAGAATACAATGTCAAAACATAATAATATAGTAATTACAAGAGATATAAAAATGGTAATAGAGTCGACTTGATCATGAAATTCTCATCGTAAAAATAACGGACCAAAAGTAAATTCTATGATAATGTGTGAAGCAAATGTAACAATGAAATAATATGTGTATAAGATAAATGTGAATAATGTTGCCGACTTACAGTCACTGCAGGATCTATCCTGTTACTGAGAGTAAAATAATGATTAGTCTTCTTTAAGTAGTTCTTAACAAAAACATCTACTTATAAGTGAATAAGGTACACTATTAACAATTTAATCACTATAGGTAGTTATTACAAGTACGCTCTTTTTTTGAAGATTTGAAGGTCGTATTGGTTCGGGAATACCGCAGTTCATTCCAAAGTTTTTTTTGTGCGAAGCAGAAAGTTTCTCGAAAAGCGCACAGCCGTATACTGCCAACCATCTAAATGATGGGTATGAAAGTTCTGTCGCCTAGGACCATGGAGGAAAGAGGCGGCAGGGATCACTCCGAATAATTCATCGGGGCACTCCCCATAGTAAACGCGGTAGCGGATGCACAGCGAAGCCACATCTCTACCCAGCGCCAGAGAGTCTGGCCGAATTGAAAGTTATTGGTTGTCGACGATTTGAGTCGCTCTCTGTTGAACGCGGTCTAGAGGGAAGAGCTGATATTGGGGTGGGGTGTCCCCACCCAAAGATGAGGACAGTATTCCATGTGAGGCCGCACCTGCACTTTATAAAGCAAAAGGCGGTGGACCGGAGTATAATGCTGTCTCAACCTATTGAGCACGCCAAGCTTCTTCGAGGCTAATTTGACCTTACCCTCCAAATGGCCACGAAACTAGACTTCACTTGATACGTAGACATCAAGTATTTCAATATTGGCTGAAGCAGACAGGAGAGTGTCTTCAAAACGAGGACATACGACTTACGGTTGTTTTTAGCGCTGAACGCGCAAACTTGTGTCTTTGTAGGGTTGAATTGGACTAAATTAAGTCTACCCCAACCTGAGACCTTTTCCAAAGAGGTCTCGACTTCAGACGAAAGTTTGTTTCGACTCTCAATAACGTTTTCCCGTAGAATGTGCGCGGCCGGGGTAGAGAGTATCGCCCATGCAGTCATCCGCATAACTATGAATGTCGCTACTTTGCAGTATGTCATTGATATGGAGAAGGAACAAAGTAGGTGATAGCGTACAACCTTGCGGGATACCATCATTCACAGATCTGGAGTCAGAGTACTCACTATCGATTACGACCTTTATACTTCTATCTGCTAAAAAGCTAGTGATCCAATCGCATAATTTCTCGGGAAGCCCTTAGGAAAGGAGCTTCGAATGAAGCGCTTTGCGCCAGACCCTATCGAAGGCCTACGCAATGTCATACCAAGGCTTCCCCCCTTGTCTCATTTGCCTGTGCCAAGCGATGTGTCAGGTATACTAGAAGGTCGACGTTTACGAAAGCACACTGCTGATCACTAAGCAAATGATAACGTTCTAGATACCACAGGAGTTGATAGTTAATAATTGACTTATTATTTTCGAGCAGAGGGAAGTTATGGCTATGGGCCTATAGTTGGACGGATTAGAGCGATCGCCTTTTTTAGAGATCGGGTGGAGCAATACCGCCTTCCATGATGTCGGGATTACGTCAGAAGAGTAGGAGAGCCTAAAAATATGCATTAATATTATTTATGTATAATTTGTATGCTCGTATTTATGTGATAATAAAATAGTTTTATAAAAATTAATAAATAAAAATATAAAAGTACCATACGTGCACTTGTACGGTGCATTTGTTTGCCACAATAGATTACACGAAAGGTAAAGAGTGTGCAAGTAGTTGCCACCTGAAATATAACTATAAATATAGCTAGTAATTATAAAAGTATATTCAATTAAAATTATTTTATCACCTGATAAATAATATCAAAGCTAGAATTATGCCAGATAATATTGACATATATTATCGTCATTAATTTATGCACGTTACAGAGGAATCAAAGCAAGTGCTGACTGATAAGCAGAATTAGTAAACGATACATATTTTTGCACTCCAAGTGGTGTCACATTGTTTCGAAACTAACATCGTCACATATTTTAGCATATTTTAGCTTTTGGAAAGTCACTTTAATATGTGTTTGCGCTGCGTTCCGGTTGAATTGCCATTGTGCTCATAGTAATATATTACGTTCGTGACTGTACTTCTTCAATTATAGGTATAGGACATTGAAAACTTCGTAACTAATAATTATAATGCAGAAAGACGGTCCCCATTTCATCTCATCCACATTTTTTATAGTTTTTATCATTATTTTCATCACGACTAATACTTGAAGACTTAAGACTTGTAGACTTTAAACACTTGACATTGGCAGAAAAAGCTGATTAGCTGGTTGCCATTTTAATAAAAGAAGAAGAAGAAGATTGTAATGCAATAGAATTAAAGAAGATAAGTGTTTAGTATTTAGGTATAACTAATTTAAAATTGAAATAAACTTAAAAATATAGGAAAAATCGGACTCGAGCACTGAGAATTCCGTATAAAGTTTTAGCAAAGAAGGGCCTAACTTAATTTTCTGTTAGACGACTATTGTCCGCACGCATCGATATAGTTCACGGTAAGTATATTAACTGCAAAGATGTAATGCTTACCATCAGGCATACGTCTGCTTGTTTATTCCATAAAAAAAGAAGTTTATAATCGACATTTATGATTCTAGAGCAACGTAGGGCAACGAAGTACTCTGTAGGTTTCGATCTCCTTCCCCTTAAAATATGTGACAAAAACGAAACACAAAATGAGTATTTGATATTAATTTTAACTTGATACTTAAACGCGTTCCTGAGAAAAAGACTCTGGACTGATGTACAACGAAGTTATTCTTGTATATGTATATATGTAGTTATATATAATATATATATAGTTATATATAATATGGGTCTTAATATAGTCAACTTTGAAAAAGAGGTCGTTGAGTCCAACTCGGCTGATTGGCGTTCGGGAAGCCGCGCTACATCTTCTCATCTCAAATACCGCAGAACCTCAAACGAAAGTTTTTGATCAATGTGTATTGCCAGTGATAATGATGGTACAGACATGTGGTCACACATACATAGAGCGGGAATATATAAATTTTAGTCTAATAATTAGTTACGTTAGCATAAATTAAAAAAGTTATAAATAAATATTTCGGACATCTTACGCAAAACGCGATCTCGTCCTAAACTAAGCAGAGCTAAATATTTGCAGATCATACAAACATTTGGTCCGACCCGGGAATCGACCTGAGACCTCAAGAACAACAGTTGCAAGCGCTACCACTGCGCCACCAAGTCGCCATATACCTTCACTGTTTTCCCACTAAATATACCGGTTTATCAAGTATTAGAATACTTATTAGTAAAATTTTGACTATTTTTATTTTGAATAATAATAATGCTGTCCATCCCGGGGTCACAGGTTCGCATTCTATTTCTTAAAAATCTGTGAGATTTAATTAAATGGTAGATATATAGCTACATAGACTCTCTCCTGTCACGGTTATTAATTTCATGTCACACCGTCATACCTACTAGCTCGTTAGAGAGAAAAATACAAACACACCAAATCAAATTTACGAAGCAACACTAACCTATAAACTTCATAAGTTAACAAGTTGGGAGGAACACATTACTTGTAACGGGTATAACCCACCTAGTTCTCAATGCAACAGGTAGAATATCAGGAACATCTGTTTAAGAAACCATAAACAAATTTAATAGGCTATAATTAAGTTTACATTCACAAATCGTAGTCGTCACTACACGTAGGTAATGTTGAAGTGTTTCATTAATAAAGAGCGAACCGCAAAGTAAATCCAAATTGCATAATGTATAAAGATTACTTTCAAGTTGAAGGTTTGATTTATTTTTGGTAGGCGGTAAATAATATTCAAATGTTGATTGCTATCTTAATATTTTCCACAATTAAGAGTCACGCACTGATTTCAAACATAAAATTAGTGTATTACACTAAAGTAATTAATCTCCACCACCACACGGCGCCCATTGACTCCACAAATATGATAATAATATATATGAATTTAAAAGTAAAATAGTTATAAAATCATCGGCCATAAAACTATTCAAACAATATGATAATTTTATTATTTCAACGTAGCTATAAATTTTTTGGGTACAAATGATGAATGAAAAAATTGCAAGCATTTATTGCGCCGAAACGCTTTAAACGGCAGAAAAAAATTAGTAAACAGATTTTTAAAAAAAATATTTTTGGTGGGGAGGGGCGGTGCCTTGGGCGGTGACAGACCCACCTTCCTCGGGTGGGGAGTTCGCCCGGAGTCAGTTGCGCATCGGCTGCGGCGGGCGACGCACGCATGTCTCGCGAGTGAGTGCTGCAGTGTTGTGGGGCAGAGGCCCATACATTCGAAAATAGCAAACGAAAAAATTGAACCCCAGATGGGAGTATACGAGGAGAGGGGAACGATGCATTGGGTATGATACATGAAATTTTATTTATTTTTTGTGAGTGCTTCATTATTTTTGAGAAAAAATAATCAGTTATCTTTAGGAGGTTATTACTTTTTAAATAAATTTCTAGTTGCCAGTTAGGATGGCTATATTATTAAATACTAGTTTTGTTCCTAAATCTCCTTTATAGTTTGTTTATGACAATGAATAAATAGAAGTTCAATAGTTTGCTGTAAAAATATAGTTAAAGTTTGTTACAGTTTTTTCAAAGTAACTTTAACTTATTCTGTAGTAATATAATAAATAAAGTTAACATATATATATATTATTTTATTTACTTTATCAGACTTTTACCAGCATTTTGATTTACTTTTGGCTTGGTTTACAAAGTTATAAAGCTGCGTTTGTATTCTTAACAAGTAAATTTTATTACGCATATAATTCTTAAATAGGCTTTTTATCTTTTTAATTTATAGAAGACGATTTCCATAGGCGATGGTATTATATTAACTTGAACTGTTTACTATTAATAGGGCCTATATACCACGGATATTTATACAAATATAGGTCTTATTGTCCCAATAATAGTTAACTTTCTTTAGCACATTGTTAAGTAGATATAAACGAATAGTTAGTATGTTTGGGGGGTCAATATACTCAAATGTAAAATAGCCTTACAATGAAAGTTTGTCTAACATATTCTATTGTTTTCAAAATATTGAATTTATAAATAATTTATCATTCATTTGCCCAACTAAACAAATGTAAATGACACGTTTTTCGCTAATAAACGCATCACCTGAAGACGCCTGAACAGATTTAGATATTTGAATATGAAAATAAAAATTCAAATAGCACTTTATTTGCATTCATGAGGCAAAGGACACCTGTAAAATAAAAAATAAGAAAATTTAAGTGCTTTTTAAAAGGATTCAAGACATCTTATTTCGTCAGTTTTGATATTCGGTTACATCGTTATAATATAGCTCTATATATGAGTGATCGAGTTAATTCCCGTGAAAATAATTATTGAGTCAATAAACGCGAAAGTTTAAAAGTTAGTAAAAGCTAAAAAAAAGCAAATAAGGCAGTTGCAGTATTTGAGGTTGTATTTCGTAAAATGTAAATCATTTACGCACCAACCTTTTCTCTCCGATACTTAACACTCCATCAGCAAGTGGTGGACGTTATCAATAGTTCCACGTATCTCACAGTTCGGTGTATCTGCTTTCTTCAAAGATGTCCAAACATTCCTAGACAGATAGTTCTGCTTCTTGCATCGAAATATTCTTTAAATTTATCATATTTTTTTAACATTTTCAAGGTTATCAGTATAGTAAATGAATATTATAACCGTATGAATGCGGTAGAAACGGAAGGTAATTTTAGCGAAATATTACATATTTCTTAATAATTAAATTCCACTCATAATTTTATACAAGACATTTATAAATTGTCAATTTTCGATATAGAGAATAAAGATGAAAAGCTTGATATACTCAGACACGAATGGTGTAGTGGTTTAAATAGTAACCCCGCAACATTACAGTGCTCAGTGTTTTAGGTTCAATACCCGCATGGGTAAACACTTTGTGTGATCCACAAATTGTTGTTCTTAGTCTAGGTTTTCTTTGCGTCTCTTTCGTGAATATTACCCCACTACACTGATACTAATGTGCGAGAGTTGTATTTTAAAAGTTACCTAGACGACAAGAGCGCTTTGTTGCAAATAGTAATCGCCGGTATAAATATTATTAATGTAATAACCTTGTGTCGCGTCTGGGGTTAAAAATGCGAGATTGCTTACCTGTAAGGAATAGAGTATTACCCCATTCAGAACCTGTACGGTATAGACACATTACAACTTTTCCCTCACTATTAATACTAGGAGCAAACAAGCGGAATAATCGCTCTGGCTTCCAGGTCTTGTAAAGGAAAATTCAGAAAATCATTTCTAACATGAATAAAAATATTGATTCAGAGTTCTTGGACCCCAGAAACTCCTTTCGTTAGATGGTTATTGTAATGTACATTTAAGTATTCATTTTATTACTTGACTGCGAAAGAGGGATGTATGTATATTTCTTTGGCACGCCCTAGAGCCTAAACGGCTTGTCGTATTTTTATGTGGTATCAATAGATTCGTCTTAGTCGTAAGAGTCACACTGCGTACATCAAAATTAAAAGTAAAACAAAATTAAGGATTTTGGTGCTAAAAAGTAATCTCCAAAAAATGTTTTCAAACTACATCGAGTGTGGTATCAAAATAAATATTTTTTAACGGTATTTAGGAATATATATATACATTTACTCAGTCGGGTATTTTTTTAAAATTCATTAGTTGTTACTAAATACATAGCTTTTAACAGGGGCTCGTCTCTCGTATATGTCGAATATCGCGGTAATCATTTTTCGTTTAATATATAGCCTATGACACTCACAAATAATGTAGCTTACTAATTCTATTCTTAAAATAATTTTCATAAGCGGTTTACTAGTCCTAATTAACCCCTATAACTTTACAAACTTTAATTCTTTATACTATTGGTATAGATTACACCCAGACACAACTAATGATCGTGATCTACAAATGTCTGTAATGTATATGTTTAATCTAAAACTAACCAGACTAAGCCACCTTCGTCAGTTCTCAACTTCCATTTTTGCTCGCCGATTTGTTTGCTTTAGGGTAAATATTACGCGAACAACAAAAGTTTAGACATAGACACGAGTGTTTGTTAACTAGACCGGCTAGAACTATGTTCACAACATTTCATACAAGACGAGCCTAGTCAGTTTTCAATAGTAATGACAGACTATAACAAACTTAGAAATAGACACATCTACTGAATTTAACACAAATACTTACATCCCATTTACAAAAAAACCCAATAGAATTATGAATAAAAAACAAAAAATAAACCAGCCATTTTCAATTAATTTACTAAAGAAAAATTTATTTAACTGTTAAAAGTTAAAATTATTTCGAAACCCTACAAAGCGTAGTATATTTGTAGCCGATAATAACGTTACCAGACTATACGGATACCGTGAAATTGATATTCTATTATTTCTCAATTCTCCGAAATACTTCGAATAAAAATAATTATTGGCTCCACCTCGGTATATATCATGACGTATAAATATCGCACAACCATTGCAGAATGCTATTACAGAGAAATAGCACTGTTCATTAAACCTTGAACGACAACAGAGTTAATTTTAAATACATTTTGATTTATATTTTATTCTGACATGTAATTAAATAAATAAATATAAAGTAACTAGACGAAAGAGCGAACGAATGACATAGATAATAAAAAATAACAATCTAATAATTGTTACTTTAGATTTTACTAAAATAAGTTATGAAATAAAAATACTAATTTTAAAACCCTTTTAAGCTTCACCAGTATGGATATTTGTTTTATTTGTAACCAACTTTTCTAAGCGTGTTTTTTAACTATATCTTTTTCTTTCATTAAATATAAGGTTACCTAATTATGGTTACTGAAACACTTGCAGATATATAGTTAATGATACTGGTTATCCGGTTGAGTTGTGTAACAAATCAAAATTCTTCTAGGGTAAATCCCACAGTTAAAATCGGAGTTGTGTAAATTGACTTTGTACATAAACTGCCGTGAATCGATTCTTAGTGCAATTACTTATTTTAATGAAAGGCAAATAAATAGTACCTAATAATTCGTGAAAGATATTAGCTGTAGTCTTTAAACTGCATAAGCAGAAGCCGAAGCTAATCTTAAATACGTATACGTATTAATTAGTGTTATTATGTGATTATTCTTTGTTACATATTTAATAATACTATAGTAGGGTGGCTTTTCTAATTACTGGTATTATAGCTAATTCCTCTAATAGGGCTAAAAAATTGGTTTATGACACTCTAACAGATAATATTGGTAATGTAGTATTCGGATTGATGTACAGTATACATTACAAACTTATTGTGTACCGTGTATCGTGTACCGCGGGAAAAGAAGCGAAGCTACACTAAAAGAAGTGAAAAATCAGTGAAAGTCTCGTCAAAATCGGTCCATCCGTTCCAAAGATTAGCCGGGAGAAACTGACAGACTCACAAAAATTCATTTTTAATTCTGAAGATTTATATTGGATTGTATATCTTCATAGCTATCCCTCATGCTTAAAATGTGTTGAAAATGGCCATAATGATTTATAAAACTGTAGAATCGCATAAAAAATATGAAATTAATCGTAAAGTCGATTAAGTTGCAATAAAAAGTTACATTGCACTTTAAGATGTGCTTTAATGGTATAATCATGTACATAGTATTATTATTATAACATGGCATTACAGTAATAACTTTATAGATATTTAATTATTTAGTTGCTAAAACGTATAAAGACATTTGAAGAAATTTTTACTGACTTCAGACGCCTGCTGTGTCGGGAAACGGTGCATTTCATTCAATAACATAAATGTTATTTCGTATGGCTTATAAAATAGAAATTAATTGATGCCTCTGTAGTTAAACCTCATTAAATTATATATTTATTTGTATTAAATAAACAGAGGTGCATCATCGTTAAAAGCGCAGTAGGTTCTATTCGTATGTAAGGCTAATGATGTTCGCTGTGAATATTTTACTTGATGTATGTTATCCGGTTGATGGAAGAAAGTTCATCTAAACTTTGTTTAACTATTTATTGCAGACTTGTTACAATGGTGGGTTGACTGCTACTTGAGCGACTCAGGGTTCCATTTCTACCTATAAAAAATATTATTATGTGATGAACAAGGTTCTTTATTTACCAAACTGATAACAATATCAGTGTCTATACAAATAAATTATATAATATATATAAAACAAATTCTTCATATGAAAGTATATAAGGTACATAAGAAAATATATATCTGTTTGTTTCGACTATTCTTTATGGCAGTTCGAAATATATTTTGATGGGATTTTACTGGCAATTAGTTGATATTATAGGAAGTAAATAAGCCTATTTTTAACCGACTTCAACGAAGGAGAAGTTTATCAATTCGACTGTTGTTTTTAAATAGCTACCTCATAACTTTTGACTGAAAGAATCGTTTTTGATGATTCTTTTTTTATTTGAAGGCTGGTGCTTCCCGTGTGGTCCCGTTTCAAATCTGGAAGCCGTTTTTTTGTTATCTGATCTAAAAGTGAAAGTGAAATAAATTTTTTTGTTTAACCACAGCACATAAATATATGATAAAAGTATTTTTTTACAAGATTTATCGATATTTATTAAACAATTTGTTAATGTGTTTTTATTGAATAAATTTTACTACTAATTTTTTATAGTAGAATTAAAAAGACACGATGTCTTTTTAATTCAACTTCGCCATATAACTGACATTCCCGGGTAGGGCCAAATGTCTGTTGGTCTGCTAAATATTTGTTTCGGAGTTTGGGTGTTTTCAAAAAAAGTATCTAACTAATTTTATCAGTTGTCTAGTACCCATAATACAAGTTCTGCTTGGTTTGGGACCATATGGCGTATAGATGTTGGATGTTCGAAGTATTTTTTATATGTGTATATAGCGTACTTTTTTTTTTTGACATGGTGGAATGCCTTTACGCACTTCGCTCCGCGGGCACAGGGGGTTCGCTTTGTGTGGGACTCCTGACTGACTCCAGCTAGACTACCCACTAAACCACCACGGTGTGCCACTCTGCGCCTGAGAAGGGAGGGATCCGGGAACCGCTTTCTTACGCCATCCGGACCCATGTATATAGCGTACTAGCTGAGCCTCACGGTATTATCCGCGGTACAACGGTAGCTCCGGGTAACTCTTCGGTCCAGCCCTTACAGAAATTAGCCGGAACCAACAGACAGACACACAAAGATTGTAAAAAATGTTATTTTGGTATATGTACTGTGTATACATACATATTTATTTAGTTAAAAGCGGTTATTTTAATATTACAAACATAGTCTCTAATTTTAGTTATTTGTATAGTTAGGTAATGGTAGCAGCTGTTTGTAGTGATTTGACGATCTTCCGTACCCGCTTGCCGTGAGTGCGTCCAATTTTATGGATGTTCAAATGCATTCTATCGTCAACAACCTTCAACAATCCACTGTTGGACATTATCCTGCCCGTAGAAAGGACGCTTTGGCCCATTTTTTATGGAAAAGGTGTCAAACGAGATCATTCTATAATGGTAAGCGATTACCGCCGCCCATGGACACCCGTAAATTTTCATTCTAAAGATAACTAATTTGAAGATAAAAGTAAACTAATTTAAGCAAGAAATCATTAAATTTTAAATACGTTTAATACTAGCCGAACTGACACAATAACACAAGAAATATTCAATTTAAAGTCGAGGTAGTTTTTTTTAGGGATTTTTCTTGCCTACTTTACCAATATTACAAATAATACAAATACGATTGTTTTCATATCGATACAAATATGATGTAAAACGATTACAACCATATATTTCCTTCTGAACAGGATAACATTTGTATAACTGTAATATTTTCAGTATACACTTAGGTAAATAAGTAGGAAGATATGGTAATTTTTACATAATAACTTTACACTATACTTATGTAACGAATATTAGTTTTGTAGAGTTTAAAGCGTTATATGATAGCAGGATTTGCGGTTTTACTAAGCTTTAATTATGAAAGCTAATGTTGAGAGCTTCGTAAATATTTAAATGTACTAAAGAAGAAAAACAACAATTCGCACTACATAATGGCTCTTAATAAGCTTATGACGGTGACTTTAGTAGTCAATTGTTTAAACAGATACATATTAGAAGTAGGCATACATTATAATCTGAAATCTCGATATTTTTAGTGAGCCGCAAGTCACGCATAGAACAACGCGGTAGAGAGCAACCATACGCCTCCCCTCTATCAAAGCGTAAGCCCATATGAGCCTACATGTTACATCGATATGACACAGAATGTGTTTATGTGTGTGTGAAGTTTTGAATGGCTTGTTTTAATTGTTATGTGTGAGTACATAGTGCCAGGCGATTGTTTTTGTATGTGAGTCTAACATGTGTGTGTGTGTGTGTGTGTCTGAAAATTTCCCCCCGTAAAAACTAACGGACCGTTTTGAACCGGAAAGAAGAACCGGAAGACGCTATGGATACCCCCTCCGCTCCGCCGGCCTGTGTTACATTATGGAACGCACGATAGTCAACAACCTAAGTCTCAGTATTTGAAAGTTAATAGTCCAATAAAAAATCCATTAAAATAGTTATTGGCTAGTGAAACTCACTTTTTCAGTTAAGCTATATTTCCACGAAAACTTTAACTGAAAAAAATCCATAAAATTAATTTAATAAAAAGCAGCAGTTTTTAAATGGACATTTCAATTTTACTCATTTTTACTGCACTGCGCTACCCGCCTGCCTTCATTCTAACTCAAGACCTCATACATTGCAGTCGTGTGCAATGCCAGTTCGCCAACGAGGCAGTCTAGATTTTATAATAAATTCGCATTAGTCACATAGGCTATACACATTTATTAAAAGTCTTTCGAAGTCATGTTAAAGTTTTTTACAAATTTTCTTGTAGTACATAACTTAATAAGCTAATTTATTCTACAAAAGGACGTCAACAGGTTATGTCTCGTAACCAAAAGGCTAAACTGTTAATTTACAAATGGCTAAACAGAATTTTTCCAATTGTAGCTAGGGACATTGTCGATCAAGTAATCAAATATTTCAATAGGTTCTTCCGTTTACGAACAATCGCGTTACAGGCTGACACAAAGATACATCTAGATTCAAAAAGGATAATTTATAGTCAGCTAAGAAATTTAGCCAGATGTTTCAGTATCTAGTTATTCGTTGTCCGGTAATTATATATCCAACGGTCTATATCTAGAAATCAGTGAGCATTTTCTACGGCTAGAGATGAAAACCTAACGGTCGGTCGTTTGGGATTCATTAGAGTATATTCTCATTAGTATAAGCTAATGTAATGAAACTGAATAGTTTCTCATTTAATTTTTGTGGAGCTATCGGCTGGACACAAACATATGTTTTTGTATTAGATGAAATACTTATTTAGGAATATTAAAGACTCTGATTGTGCTACGAACTTTAAAAGCGTTTAAGTTTTCATAAACACAATTAACAAACATTTTTTATTATACATATACATTCGCCACTAATTCACCTTATGTTAAAAACCCAATCAAAATAGATTTAGTTGTAACATTTAGATAAATAATAATCTTTACTTATTATAAAATGAAATATTAATTCTTATAAATCCTTCAAACA
Organism: Hyphantria cunea; assembly: GCA_003709505.1. Classification (NCBI taxonomy): domain Eukaryota; kingdom Metazoa; phylum Arthropoda; class Insecta; order Lepidoptera; family Erebidae; genus Hyphantria; species Hyphantria cunea. The sequence goes on along the minus strand of PKRV01002066.1, from coordinate 917,047 downwards.
CAACGTGATTCAAGAGAAAAATTTACTTATCTAATAAATAAATATTTATTGTTTTATTATAGGCCCGTGCGTATTATATTGAAATGTAAATACAATTTTTTTTACTATTTTTATACACGTTTAAACTAAGAAGATTATTTTGTATGCTTAGTGACGGTAAGGTAAATAGGTAGACGGTAATTTCATTTTCATGTTTGTAATTGTTATGTTTTTAACTGATATGGTTTTGTGTTGTGCCAAAAAACTATATTCAGGCTGTTTAAAGAATTATTTTTTTGGGTATATTAACGTACCGCAAGAGAAGTAAGTGAACCTTAGAGAAAACGTTTACCGTCGGCAACGTCAGTTCTCTCCGACGGATAACGTTTACCCTACGGATAAAAACTGAATAATGTATTGACACAAACATATGCAAACAAACTCGTTCATTATTTAAAATATTTCAATATTCGAATTTAAAAATTATTAGTAATAATAATATGGTTACCGACTGCATTGTTTTCTGGCGACTTCTGGCGGAATCCCGTTCGCTTACAATAAATAGATTCACATTTTTGATATTTTATTATTTCTAGAATAAAATTTGAATCCTAGGAGCGAATGATCTAGCCAACTGTCAGATGCATCACATTAAAAATGGAAAAATTATTAACTCGTGAGTAAGATTTCGCTTTGAATGCCGCTGTAATGTTTCGGACCAAATATTTTAGTGCTTTGACGAAACTTAATTTGTACTAATTGCAGCTTTTAGTTAATTAAAGTGTTATTAAATAGCTGTTAAAAGCAATTTTTCTAAAATGCTTAATTATAACGACCTAAACTGAAAATAAAAATATTTTATAGATTAATACGTTTTTTTTTATATTATTAAATGTATGAACTGAAAAATACTTTTAAAGAAATAGCGCTGGTCTGTTTTAGGACGTAATCAGTAACTTCTTTTTATAAATAAATAAATCAATGTGGGTGTTATTAATGGAAAATGATTAAATAACTAATGTAAAGATAGTTGACAAAAGTTTCATAGCAAATTGATACATATTTTTCGTTAAAGAACTGTAGTTAGATCTCTGCAGTTTTGTTAACACATTTCATTATTTTTATTTGCTGCGTTATAGAGTTGAACAGATTTTGAGTGGCAATTACTACTTATATTTGTTGTATTGCATAAATAAAATATATACTGAGTGTTTATGAATATTAAAAATTACTGGTAGTTCATAGGCGAATCTTCGGTTGCTCATACGGCTTTCGAAAAGATATTTTAATTTAAAACTGTAAAAACTATAGGTAAAAGTTGTGTTGATCGTACTTTGTGCCGAGCCGAGTTTCGCATTCATATTTCCTTAGCTAGTCTTTTTGCTAAATTAACTGTTGGCATAAATTTGTGTTGTACAATCATTATAATCTTACTAGTTTTGTACCGTATCACCGTCTTCGTTAGTACATTATGTGCGGTGTGAAAACGAGTACAAATTTCAAGATAACGTCAAACTTAAGAATTTATTTAAGTTTTTGCTCGCGAAATATTTATCTATTTTTAATCGTATTTGCTGTTTCAAGTTTTTGTGCGATCGATAAGATAAGGAAATTAACGTTCAGTAAATTTTTTACAAGGTATATGCGTTTATATACTTCTTTTAATGCTAGTACGGTGTATAATGCTGTCAAGTATCAATTACAGTGGGAGGGCCACGCTTCGGCACGAATGAGCCGGGCGACCGGAGTGATACCACGGCCTTACAGAAAACCGGTGTGAAACAATGCTTGCGCTGTGTTTCACCGATGCCGGAGGCCCATGCCCAACACCTTCCCCATCTCCTTCCCTTTCTCCCAAAGGCCGACAACACACTTGTGACGCCCTGGTGTTGCGGGTGCCCATGGGCGTCGGTAATCGCTTATCATCAGGCGATATGTATACGTATACGTACATACGTAGCGCTTGAGACGTGTTTCACCGAGTGAATACCGGAGCGCCATACCCTAAGCCCTCC
>PKRV01002066.1:833564-914988 GCA_003709505.1 Hyphantria cunea | reverse complement strand
CCCCCAAAGACCGGCAACGTACTTGTGACGACTCTGGTGATGCGGGTCTCCATGGGCGTCGTAATCGCTTATCATCAGGCTATACGTCTGCTCGTTTACCGCGTATTCCAAAAAAAAAAACAATTCTGGTCGCGACAATCTTGTTGAGATTTGCTAATATGTATGTTTGAATTTTATAAGTAAATTAACTTGTTATTGTCTTTTTGGATTATTCAAGTCTCATCACGGTTATTCTCAGTAACATTCTTTAATAGTAGCCTATTGGACATAGGCCTCCTCTCAGTAACACAGTTTTGGCCTACTACACCACGCTTGCCAGACGGATTGATATTTGAAACACACCTTGTGTTTCAAATTTTTCTCCTGCTGTCGTCCTAAAAGACCTTACTCTTTTAGTGACACTCGCTGGATGAATAGTTGCGGTGGCACTCTGTTTTTTATCCGATACTAAACGGACCACACGACGATATCTCTACACTAGCAACTCAACAACAACCGTGGGAGAGCCACGCTTCGGCATGAATGGGCCGGCTCGACCGGAGTGATACCACGGCCTCACAGAAAACCGGTGTGAAACAGCGCTTACGCTGTGTTTCATCGAGTGAGTGAGGATACCGGAGGCCCATACCCCAATCCAACGCCCCCATCCCCCTCACCATCCCCCTTCCCCTCAGGCCGCCATAGTATGGGTCACCATGCTGCATTGTTCTTTTTCGCATTGAGGATGGTGACCACCACTCTTGGATTCTGCTCATGCTTTCCATCAGGCAGGGCAGAGTCATTTTGGCAGCTTAAATATATATAAAAAAAAAAAAAAAACTCTCCGCAGATTCACCTGAATAGTTCCTGTTCCCGTTGGAATATGGGCATGAAGGGCATGAAAATAAAGCCTACATCACTCAGGGATAATGTAAGATTCTAATGCTAAAAGAAGTTTTGAAATCGGTCCCGTAGTTTTTGAGTTTATTCATTGCATATAAAAATATTAATCTTTCCTCTTTATATTTTAATATTACAAGCCGACCCGTGCACACTTCGTTGGGCGTTAACAACCCGATTATTGATTTACAAATTTGCTAGCCGAGCCTCCGCCACGTGTATATCGGCTATCGTGGTAAATAGTAGCCTATCTATTATTTTTATGTATAACGAAATTTTGTAAAATGAAACCATTCAGTAATTTTTGCGTGAAAGATACGCGTACATTCAAACAATTTTGTTTAGAACTCTGTCCTTGCAAATATTCAGACATCATTGCAGACATTCGTATTTATACTACTGGTAGGATTATGCTTTCATTATGTAAAGCGTCCCATTTAAAAGCTCTTTATCTTAAGTTATCAATTGATAACTATCTAATGAGGTGCGTTATGTACTATCACACTTATCACTATTAAGAGCTTGTAGTTAGGGCTTGGATTATAGCGGCTATGTAATTAACTGCACGAACGGCGTAGTTATCAAACGGCTTTCAACTACGCTGTGTTGTGGGTTCAAACCCCACACGGAACAACACTTTGTGTGATCTACAATACTCATGCAATGAGTGGTAATAAAAGCCACGACGTCCAAGTTAGTAATTAGTGAGATAGTATAAAAAACCTTTATGCTTAAAATATAGGGACTTAAATAAATAATTAGGCAGGCTCAGCAGTCGCATACGCTACCACTACGCCACCGTGGCAGTTGAACGACACCCAGATACAGATAGTGCTCATTCTACAATATTATTTTAGTTCGGGGTAGGAATCGATCTCTTACTCCAAGGCTTCGCAGTCAGTAGACCAACCAGCAGACCATCCAATCAACCTAATATATTAACCTATTTTTAAGTCTAATACGACTAAATTAAAAATGTTTATGAATGCTTCCCATTCTCATACTTCAACTAGCAATTAGTTATTGATAACATATATTATTTAGAACAAATGTCATTACCGCATAAGCTTATGCACTCAAAGTAACGTTAATACTTAAGTTATGAGTCATTGTTTAACTGAAGCGCAAAAGCCTTATCAGTTTCGTATATAAAACTTTTTAGCAACCATATTTAGTACGACATGTGTTTCTTTTTTATGGTATAAGGGGCAAACGAGCAGACGTATCGCCTGATGGTAAGCGATTACCGTCGCCTATGGACACCCGTAACACCAGAGATATTACAAGTGCGTTGCCGGCCTTTGAGGGATGGGGAGGGGGATGGGGAGAGAGATAGGGGGTGGATTGGAGTATGGGCCTCCGGTATCCTCACTCACTCGATGAAACACAGCGTAAGCGCTGTTTCACACCGGTTTTCTGTGAGGCCGTGGTACCACACCGATCGAGCCGGCCCATTCATGCCGAAGCATTACATAAATAACAACTATTAAAGAGATACTCGTGAAATAATTAAAAACAAATCGAATACATAACTGCAAATTAAACGCAATAAAATTACGTATCTGTCAGTTTTATTACATAACCCGACATTAAACGACCTAGATCTTTTTTAGTGATAAGATAGACCATGACCTCTATCTTCTTGAACTCCTGAACCTTACAGATTATTGTCTAGACATGTGCATTAAAAATTTAATACTAACATAAAACGATGGAATGTTTGTTTGTTAATAACCTTTTTGATAATAGATTGCGGTCCGTTTGAAATAATGCGCCCTCTTAGATATTGTATTTTATTAGCCGAGGTGAGGAATTAGAAATTCGAAGTGTCGCCATCTTGTGAGTTTCGTAAGGACCGACTAAGGCAGCTAATTACACATGAAATCAATACTGCAACATGTAATGAATTATTTAAAATAAAAAAACGACTGCGTCAATATCTGCCATCTTTATTAAATTCAGGTTTTTTTAAATATTTTTTTTATGTTGATATACCCAGTGTCACTCTCATGACTAAGATGATCCTATTGACACCACTCACATAAAAGTACGACAAGCCGTTTAGGCTCTAGTGCCAAAGAAATACACATACATATACTAGAAAACATAACCGTCCTTCTTTAGCACTCGGGTAAAAAAAACCCGACTGCATATATATTTTTTTTTATTTTGTTTTTGTTTAATTTTGGTGTACCCGTGTCACTCACACGATTAAGACGCCCATCTATTGACACAACACACATAAAAATAGACAAGCCGTTTAGGGTCTAGGGCCTGCCAAAGAAATATACACACATACATACATACTCTCGAAAAACATAACCCACCTTCTAAAGAAGGAAAACTTGACTCAAATCCGTATGGCCAGAGTGGTATAAACAAACAAACAAACAACAACCCATAATGTCCCACGGCTGGGCTCGGGTCTCCTCTCAGGAGAGGGTTAAGGCCATACGTCCCCACGCTGGCCAAGTGCGGGTTGGGGACTGGCAAGAATACGTTGTGACTACGTAAATCTTGCCGTTGGATGTTTTTAAGCCGCCCGAAGGCCTCCAACTATGCTTCACGACTGTTATCGTATGATAACAACCGGGACCGACTGCTTAACGTGACCTCCGAATCATGGAGACGCTCATGGTAACATGCCACCAGCGGTCACCCATCCAGGTACTGACCGCGCCATCGTTGCTTATCCTCGATAATTGTTTCTAATCACCGAGTGCAACAGCCAGAGTGGTATAGTAAGCAAAAACCTTCTTTCTAGAAGAGGCCTATGCTAACAGTGGGTTGTTAAATTCTGGTGGTATACGTGATACTCCACTTTCTCTTCTTGAGGCGTCACCGAACTTCATGTTTACGACTTGAGTTCGATATGGACAGTCGTCTATATACCTACATCAGTAAAGCTTATATATATATTTCTTTGAGTTCCTCTTTAATTATCCCCTCCCGTAGAAAAATATGAGCCAGTTGTAACAATTTAGGATATAAAAATATTTTGCCCGAGTAAAGCCTTAGGCAAAGGCTAGTAGCCAGTGGTAAATAAGTAAAGGGGATAAAAACGGATTACTTGTCTTTTATATATTATATACAAACAATAAACGGTTTTCCTTTTGGGCTTTTGGGCGAAGGTTTAATTAAAACTTACCATCGTTTATTTAAGGAAAGATTATTATTTCAATTGTGTTGTGCTGTATTAGTGGGGATAAGGTTTTAAGTCAATGTTTTTGTGTTGTACACTCATCATAAATTTGTTTTACATAGTAAAAAATATATATTGTTCGGAGTAACAGGTAGTAACAGGACAGAGAGGTCAAACGAGAGAATGGTTTACCTGTTGGGAAGTGATTGGCGCCGCACCTGAACGCCTACAAGCCAGGAGTCACAAGCGCGTTGATAAAGAAGTGCGCTCTTTTCTTCGAGGTTTGACGGTCGAAATTTAACTATTTTTCGATAAAAATGCTATTAATTTAGATGATATTTTGATTCAATCAACAATAGGAGTAAAACATAAAGCTCTATTGATAAAATATTCCAACTGTCATAGATTTAAAAATCGACTACAAAGCAATACATATATTTATACATATATGTTAAGCTGCGTTCATTCCCTGGGGACAGGGCCTGATAAGGCACGGCATCGATTCTGAAATAACATTGTCTGTGCAATGTTATTTCAGGTCCTCCCAGAATCCCAGGACGCCAGAGGTCGCTCGTTGTGGTGTTTTTTAGTTTAAACACCACATACTTCTGGCTCCTGTGTCCCCGAGGAGCCGGAGATCCGAAGGAACTTTCACCTCGTAAATAACCAAAAAAAAAAAGTTCGAGTTCATTCGTTGATAGCAGTGCCGGACACTGAGGCGGAATATAACTTTACCCCTTCACTAAGGTGGGGGAACCAAATTGTGGGGAAGTTTGATCCGAAACTAGTCGGTCAACACCGAAATCCACAATTGAATAAAACCATTCTGTCATTATAAGTTTGAATACGTTGTATAAGTTTGAAGTTATTTTGACGAAAATCTGTTCACCAAGTTCCAATAACAAATTATATAAAAAATTGACTATTTTAGCTAATTGCGCTGACACCACCGTGAAAGGGACATTATAAATGAAATTATTTGTATTTGTTCGATAAACATCACAATTCAAATAACAATTAGTAATGTAGGTATTAAAATAAAAATAGAAGAATCTTATCTTATACAATTAAATAAAAATTCTGTTAATAAAATATGTACGTAGACAAAGTAATGGCAAAATTATTCTTGACTGTAACTGTTTTTCAGCCAGTGAGCTACAATTGTTGCTACTGTTATTTTAGTTGGAATGATAGTTGTGTATATATTCATTTATTTATCACATTACAATAATTCAATTTCATAAGGTATCTGATTATATACATTTACACGAGGCACTGTTGCTTTAACATCTCCCTGAGGAAACATGTAAAATAATTTGACTAGTTCATTTTCTACCGTCGAGAGGGCAAATAATTTAATCAACTTCGAGCGTGAGTTGGCCTATAAATAAATGAATAAAAAAACTGTTGATTGTTTTGGTTTAAGATATTTATTTAACGGTATTTTTTTTAGTAAAACCGTGCGTACGGTATACTGTATACCGGTATCAGTGTAATGTATCCATTACCGTATCCTATAGGATACAGTAATGGATTCGTGTCGAAACGAAACTCTGCATTATAGCGCATAGAAACTGAAGGGGTTATTGATGAGTTCCATACAGTTCATAAAGCTTTCTTTCTTCTTCAGAGTTCTATACTTGTCACGATATGACACTGATGGTTTCTTTAACTGTATTCTGCTATAGCACCCAGTAATTACATCGTTGCTCACCCTCGATGACTGTTTCTAATCACCGAGTGCAACTGGGCTATGAGCGCCTCATATGTAAGTATAATTGTACTGAATAATTTTAGATAATGTACAGCGTACAGCATCATTGCTATGAGTAAAGTGCGTCTGCGCTCCAAGATTAAAAGCTTGACATGTTTTAGACGATTTGCATAAGCAATCCTAGAATGAAAACTCTTGTAAAATGTAGTACTAAATATTTTTTTGAACCACTTCTATCCTGTGTTTATATTGCCTATAAAAAGGGCTCCAAATAGGTACAGAGTATTGTAAATGAAAACGAACTAATGCTTTGTATATGATAAGGTAAAAATATTCTAAATTCCTTATACCTTATGTAATAAGGAATTTAGAAAAAACGATAAAAGTTTTAATGTAATTTATGAACAGAATAACAAACAACGGACATAGTACTGAGCCCTGAGGCACACCGGACTCGACAACTATGCAGACAAGTCACTCAGAACAACAATAATTGGATCATACGAAGCGTTGTCCCTTGTAGGGTTTGAATCGACAACACTCAGCGCAGTAGAAATGGGCGTAGCGACTGCACTTGGCAAACCGCGCAATCGAATATGCATTTTGATATTTTGATTCGAAAGTTGTTAATTTGAAATTTTAAACAGACACTTCAGTTTTATTTATTTTATAGATTTAGTTTGTTGTTTGTCTTTCTTTAACCTACCTATTACTTATTTATTATTTAATATTATCCATTCATATATATTTATTATTATAGTACGTTAGATGTATGGAAGATGGTAAAACTAATACTTAGTTAAAAGATTTCGTTACTTATGTAACTATCTACAGATGTGTCGGCAGATACATTTTGGCTTAAAACTGGATTTAAGATTTGTGACGAGTATTACGACTGCTTCATTAACATGTTTAATGTTGATGTTTGTGTGTGGGAATATAGTGGAAACAGAATCTGAAATTAAGAGACTTGTTTATCCATTGAGCTTCGAAACTCGAAATAGCTTTAATAGTAGCCGTTACGTTGGTTGCTATAAAGTAAGAAATATCTATAGGTATATAAACTACTTACAAAAAAATCAAAGTTCACTAAGAAAAGTTCCATCAACTGGCTAAATTAAAAATATACAGATACTTAAATACACAAAATATAGATATAGCTAGTTAGCTATACTGCATTTTTGCTGATTATTAAATACGATCAATTTAATCGTTAAAACAGCTGCTTCCTTTGTTTCTCATAATGATAGGAATCCATGTTACTGGCATCCAAACTGCGGTCTTACAGACGGCCATTGCGTGCCATCTTCGTTATTCGGTCTTGGGTGCAAGTGTGTATTGCAGAATAAGGAATTTTATGCGGCTCGCTGTTCTACGGAATCTACTTTTTTCTATCTTAGAATTTACTGGCATCTTTACACACTGCAATAAATGTAAGAACTACATACATTCAATGACGAAACTATTTCTGACCTTAATTGGGAAATCGTTCTACTAGAGGTAATAATATTCTTACATTTAAAAAGGTTTTTGATTTTGAATTCCTATATACCTTGATATATTCTATATTCCTTGTGGCGCTCAAAGCCCAGTTGCACACGATGATTAGAAACAATCACCGAGTGTAAGCGACGACGGCGCGGTCAGTACCTGGATGGGTGACCGTTGGTGGCATGGTATCATGAGCGTCTCCGTGATTCGGTTATGTTAAGCAGTCGGTCCCGGTTGTTATCGTAGGATAACAGTCATGAAGCTTAGTTGGAGGCCTTTGGGCGGCTTAAAAACATCCAACCTATGGCCTTAACCCTTTTCTGAGAGGAGACCCGAGCCCAGCAGCACCCGAGCACACCGATAATTTACAATACATCTACAATTTTCAACATATTTTATTCCAGTACGGCCCTTTTAGTTTTTTATAAGATAACATATTAGTTATGTTCTGTATTTAAACGGTGACGTCATTGCTTAGAGTTTCGGCAGAATCAAACCGGAATACAAGTTTTAAATATTCATTTCTTAATCAGAACATCGGAAGTAAAAGTTATTACTAATCCATAGGTGACGAAGCAGTTAGTCTTATGTAAATTAAACCACTATCTGAGCCAGAATCGTTAGATAAAAGATTAATGGGCTTGATGCTTTTAGAGAAAATCTGGAATTAAGTCGACAAAATATATGTTAACCATGAAAGTCTCCAAATATTAGAAAAAAAATTACATGTTACCTGTATAACTTATTATCTATTTTTTCAACACCTAGATTAACAGAAAACTTAATGAATGAAATGAATTCTCAATATCATACACAGTATTAACAATTACGTATCATAATATGTATGTGTTAAGGAAATAGAATCCTTTCTTCTCTTATACTGAAATACTACTACATTTGTGCAATTCATTTAAATATACTTTTTGTTATAGCAACAAAGCGAGAGATACATCACATCGGCGTACGAGGGTGGCGGCGACTTGTCCCCCGTGGCCCCGGCAACGTCCCCGGGCTCCCCTCGCGATTGCACCTCATGCAGGAAGCGTGAACCGCCAGACGAAACGCCCCAAGCACCGCCTGAAGACGCTTGTGCCGGTTGCGGATCTCGTATCACAGACAGATATTACCTTTTAGCACTAGAACGCCGCTGGCACACCCCGTGCCTAAAATGTTACGAGTGCAAAATGCCACTGGATTCAGAACAAAGGTGTTACGCTAGGGATAGCAACATATTCTGCAAGAACGACTATTTCAGGTAACGTATTTCGTATTCTAAAGTTAAATATAACATGCAATGACTGCCTCGGTGGCGCAGCGGTAGCGTATGCGACTGCTGTTCTTGAGGTCTCGGGTTCGATTCCCGGGTCGGATCAAATGTTTGTATGATCTACAAATGTTTGTTTCGGAGTTTGGGAGTTTTCTATGTATGATATGTATGTATTAATTATTTTTAAATTGCTTTTAAAGTACGTTATTATACACGCAGACATCATGATTAAACTCCAATAAAATTGCAATCTTGTGTTACTCGAAGTTATGAAAATATTGATCAGTAAGTCATTTATAGCTTTAGATACCTGGATACCTTACGGGCACTATCGAAAAACTTAAAATTTATTGCCAATTCGTTGTCAGTTGAAATATCTATAAGTACATATACAGTCCCGAACTCTACTACTATTTCCCTTTATATATTCAATACTTAACTTGCTAAGAGATTCAATGTGTGTGTATTAAATCTCTTAGCACGTTAAGTATTATTATATATAGTATATTATTATTTGTAACATATTTCAATTCCTTATCCAACTTTTTCATTTTGACACTGGACAACAAAAAGCTACCTCTTGACTTCTTTGGCAAAATGTTACTCCCTAGCTAATGGTAAGTACAAGCGCTCTTTGAATGTCCTCCTTAACTTTTAGGGAAGCGAAGAGGGGTGAAGGACACAGCATACTTACGTGCCTTTGGAGTTGCAGGTGCCCATAGGCTGCGGTAATAAATTATCATTAGGTGTTCCGTCTACTAAAATGCTATTACCAAATTATTACCTGATGTTGGGATAATTCTGGTTTTTCGTAACTAAACAAAAATTTCTCTATATTTTAGTTTTTCCTAATAATATTTTTGTATGTATTTAGATACTGTCGATCTTAAGTGTAATGCGTCTATATTCAGTAATTTTTCATTATCTTAACGCCACAACGACAAGACCAAACTAATATTTAGTGATTTTTAGTTTAGAGAGTTTTCGAATAACACAATTAGCGAAATTTTCTTCAAGTTTAGTTATTAAAAAACTTAATAATATACAAATTTAAGGTATTATTACTGTTATACTAGTAAATCTAGGATTTCTAAGTAGACAACGCGTTAATTTTTTTTTGACAGGATGACCTTTTTTTACTCGTAGTTTGTAATAGAGAAATCACCAATTAGGCAGAGCTTGATGACAGATTTCGAGATGAACTATATAACTCTCAATCGAATGGTTTGCTCAACCCTACTGTTATTAGGCAATATGCATTTATGAAAGTAACTTCACTATTGATCCGGTTAGGCAAATAATTGATAACTAAACAATAATCTTCTTTTAGTGGCATACTTGAAAAACATTCTTTAACTAACTTTAATTAAAATGTAAAGCTGAAATACTTTTCTTATCGCCATAAGTTCAAAAAAAATATTAAAAGAAAACTGTATAACTAAATGAAATTATAAAGGTTAAAAACTAATTTCTTGACGGATTCCGTTCCATATCTTGCAAACGCATATCAATATCTATTAATATCTAAACAATTAAGAAATTGATATCAATATCTAACAATAAATCCCAGTTAGACCGATTTACCGCCCTCAAAACCTTTGCATACTATTTTAAATTTCATAAAAATAGTTTGGGCCGATTCCGCGATTCAAGTCATAAATATACAAGAATTGCTCCTTTAAAGGTTATTTTCCTTTGAAATATGGTCGGAATACATATTATTATTTTTATTATAATATTACAATATCTAGCAGTGGATTATAGTAAATACTGTTAAACGAAATATTATTATTAACTAGTATCGGCATAAAATTGCAACGACCACTTACTCCATTTGTGATAAATTTCCGGATGGACTGACAGATTTCTGCAGATTTTTGTTCCACAGGTCTTGAATTGAGACATTTATGTCAGATAAACATACCTACCTACATATATCAGCAGCCTTTATCGGTTGAACCGTGTTATATTGCACATAACTAACTGAAACTATATCAGGAGCTTGTAAAATTATACCTAAGTGTAGTTATACCTCACAATTATAAATTTCCTGTTATACTAAAATAACTCCATGAGTTAATAACTTTCTGTTTAGATAGATATGAATTTTCTGTTTACCCATTTCCTTGGTTATCTTTAGGATGTAAGCAGGTGCATATTCAGACATTAAAAAGATTAATTTCCACCGTGCTTCGGAGCCTCATAAATAATGGTTTTCAAGCTTCGTGGTTTAACTATGAGGTCGATATTAATGACGGAAACACGAATCCTTCTGGCGACCACAGATAGAAACCAGGGAATGCATAAAGCGACTGTTGCAGATGTGAAACGAGTTCTGTCACCAATCAACATTTCATGAGTTAAAAAGTAAAAAAAGCTGTGTCTTCAAACTACAAACTCTAGGCGGATAGTTCAAAAGCTATTCATAAGTCTTTACACCTTTGCCGTTTTCGTTCACACCGTCTTACTTCATTGCGCGCAGAACATAAGTTCCATTTCATACTTTACAGCGTATTATTGTGCCAAGGAGTCAGCCATTTTCAAAGATTAATTAAAAACGCAATAAGCTGTGTAGCGTGGGACATAAATAGTTATATTTTAAGCGGCTTATGGCTTTGGCCTCTATAATAAATTCATATTATATTTTGTATATGTGAGATTCTATAATTAAATAATTATATTTTAATAGCTTTTGCACGCGGCTCCGCCCGCGTTTACGTCGGCTATCGCAGCAAAGAGTAGCCCATGTCCTTCCTCAAGAATTAAAGTATCTCCACCCTAAATTTCATTGAAATCGGTGCAGCGGTTTGGCCGAGAAAGCAGGACAGACAGACAGAGTTGCTCGCGCATTTATAATATAAGTATGCATTATAGAATCTCCCACATATATTTTGGCATGTAACAAAAGACCGTGCTCATCTGCACATTTTAATTTTCCTGGATGGTAATAGAACCCATAACCTCAGGTTTAACAGGTAGAATCACTAATCACTAGACCAACAGGTCTGTCATCATCAGCAGCAATACAGCAATACTGAGCTTAGTAACACTTAACAAGCAAAGAGTTGGCGCTGTTCGTTTTCCTTGACCGATGCTACTTCCGACTCGACTAATCGACTTTCATCTGCATACTTTGGCTTCATGTCCTTAAACTATAATTAAAAAAAAAAAGACACGTCCCAATATAACAACTACAAATACTTAGCAAACCTGGAAAGCTGTCCCTTATTCTTCGTCTCCTTTTAAAGCCCAACAAAGGGCGTAATCACGTAGTTGTATGTTTACATGTGTGAGCTCCAAAATGATTATCAACGTGGGTAGCCATTGTTAAATTTGACAGTGTAAAAACAGCAAAACTATTAATAAAAAGAGATACGGTATAAAAAACAGCTATGTTTATTACAATGACTTCCGCGTCTGAGTTTTTACTTACTTAAAATATCTTCTACTAATTTTGTGATAATTTTTGTAGAACAGTAACATAAGTTAAATACAAAACTGAATTAATTATTCACGTCCCATGGCTGGAACTATAATGTAATGATCTATCATTATCATTTATAACAACACTAACTGACCCACGCAATTTCACCTGTGTCTTTTAAAAAGAAAATAAATTCTTATTGTTGTTGCCCGGCTCCTATTAAATTAGCTTCCTCGATAGATGAGCTATCTGAAACTAAAACATTTTTTAATACAAATAATAAGTCTCAGAGTAATCTCAGAGACTTATTATTTAACGTTATAAAACGTTAATACGAGTGCTACCAAAGAAACACACTTTTCAGCTTAAGAATGGTTCGGTCTTACAATTCACAGTTTGCTTCATTTTTCAATATTTTATAAACTTATTCTATCATAAATCGATTTTTCACACAAAATTTACAAAAAAATTGCCGATAAAAGTAAAAACTTATAACTTAGAATGTGTTAAATTAGAAATTTCATAATTTTTACATTAAAATTATCAACATTCTCCAACAAAGAAGTGCTTAACGCGGCTAAAAACGTTTTTACTTCAAAAATTTAAACTTCATAAATTCTGACCGTCCTTTTCTTTTACAAATGTAGCTAAATCAACTCTTTATGTAATATAAAGAGTTGATTTGAAAAATCAATTAAATTACCATTTGTGACCTTGTAAATGAAGGAGACTCGGCTGTATCAACCTTTTTCGTTTTTCTGCTAGAATTAGAGCTATAAGCTGTCATCCCAGTACTTAAGAAGTTTTGAAAACCGTAGTTTGTTCAACTGTTATTTCTATGATCTTGAACGAAGTTGTTAATAAGGCATCTTTTCGAAGTCCATTTAGCACTGAATAGTAAAAGCTCACCTTGAATTAAAAGCCGCACAGTACTATAGATTCGCAAGGCACTAAAATTGCCATTTCTAGAGACCTTTAGAACCATAAAACATGCCATTAATTCCTTAGTTTGACTGGTATGTGAAATCATAAATTTAATCGTTACAAATAATTCTTACTAACACGAATAACAATTTGCCCTCGCATTGATCTACGATGATATATGAAAGAATGTCTGTTCTAACTCGGGAATGAGCTATCTTGTAGTCTTGTGAATCAACTGTCTTTTGCTGTTTGTGTTGCTAAATAACATATTTTTATAAAAATCAATTTATTTTTGTTTTCATGACAGCTTCGGCACCGGGAGCATTCCTGTATCGCGAAGAACTTTTCAAATGTACTTGAAACGGACACAAAGTACACAGAGTCTTAGAACAACAATTTGTAGATCGCACAAAGTATTCTCCCAAGTAGGATTTAAACCCATAATAGTCACCACAATAAAAAGAGGCGAGTTGGCCGCTTAAACCACTATACTATTCATTTGCCCGACTTCACAAGCTTCACGACTGTTATCGTATGATAACAACCGAGACCGACTGCTTAACGTGAACCGAATCACGGAGACGTTTATGGTAACATGCCACCAGCGGTCACCCATCCAGGTACTGACCGCGCCATCGTTGCTTACCCTCGATGATTGTTTCTAGTCACCGAGTGCAACTGGGCTATGAGCGCCACTTAATTTTCTAACTTGTTGTCTCTCAAACGACAACAACTAGGCCAAGGCCATTGGTCGACAAGTAGAACCTATCGGGAGAGAGAGCCACAAAAATTAAAATCTGGCCAAATCTGACCAGTCACTTAATTAACGTCTGACTGCTAGTCTTTTGTGTTTAGTTTTAAAGTAAACTGTGTCCGGTAAGGGATTTCCGAAACCTATTATCGTTATATGTACTTCATATTGAAGTTCTTGCCGAAATGTTACGTTTTATACCGTCGTTTCGGTTTAAGTAAATCAACGGTCCAAGTAAAACGTTCTTGAATGTGGTAAGAAAAAACTTAAATAGAATTAATAACAAGTCATCTGGATTTATCTAAGTATATCGTTTTGTAGTCACGTTGGCGTTGAGTTGCCATGCTACACTTTCCTAACTACTATTAAGGAGTAATCTTCTCCCTTCCCACTAACAGAGTGTATCTACTTAATTAAAGTTATCGTTTTCAAGTTGTTACGTTTATCTCCAAAGAAAACCAGAATCTTTGCTATTTCATTAAGTTTTGGTGTATTGCAGAAGGATATCGATTTTTTAAAATTCTTGGTTAAGTGAGGCTCTGTTATTTTTGGTTATAATTAGTATTTATATACACGCTTATTGGTTAGTGAACCTTCTACTGAAAAATAAATTGTGGGTTTAATAGCTCATTTTAATTTAATTTTAATGTGTTAATTATCACGATTAACGATTCGTTGTTACGTGTAAACACAAAATTCATAATATGTAAAATATCTTTTTACGTATGTATTTAATATGTACAGTATTGGGCAAGAAATAATGCACATCGACAAACACAGAGACATTCGGTTAATTTCGGGTTTGTAGAGCATTGTCCCTTTCGCACAGTACGTGTGTTACGTTTTGTCAGTCGTTCAACAAATGTGGTAGGCTTACGGACTGTTAGTATTTCGTGCGAAAGGGACAACGCTCTACAAATTCGAAATTAGTCGAATGTCTCTTTTTAGAGGTCGATGTACATTATTTCTTGCCTAGTACTGTAGGATCCCATGGTTTAATTT
Organism: Hyphantria cunea; assembly: GCA_003709505.1. Classification (NCBI taxonomy): domain Eukaryota; kingdom Metazoa; phylum Arthropoda; class Insecta; order Lepidoptera; family Erebidae; genus Hyphantria; species Hyphantria cunea. The sequence continues at coordinate 900,394 of PKRV01002066.1, read as the reverse complement.
CTGTCTAGTTTAGTGTTAGACGGTTGCATATAAGCTATCTCAGATGGTTACAGTTTCAACGTATATGTAAATTACTTTGTATGTTTGTATACATTTACCATCTACATGCATTATAATTACAAAAAAAAATGATATTTATCACGAAGAATCATTAGTCCGGATTGTTATTTTTGTCATTCTTATAACTAAACGATAACTGTATATAACTTCTGAAAGCCTTTTAAAGTTAAATATTAATACAAAGAGTAGCATTTTTTGCCATTTCTTAAAACTAATCATAACTTGTCTAGGTTATTATAATTTTAGAAAAATATTTTAAATTTTCTCACAAGTTTATTTAGCTCGTTACGAGCCACATGGTAGTCTGACGGGCACGTCATGATATCTGATGTACCTTTGATCAGTGGTTACAACTCACGGGGTCTTATCGCTAGGGAACACGTACGTCGGGTGACGCCGACTGGCTCGGTGGGACGTCCAACGACCCTGGGTTACACTGACAGCGGATAGCGGGTTGACAGTTTCACTTCAATTTGCAGAATGTTCAGTTCTTATGTGCTTGTCCTTTCATATGTTTTGTTTTGTGATTATGGTACTTAAGTTATATGTATAAGTTTTTATTTCATTAAATAACTATTGATGACTCAAATCTTGGGAATAATAAAGGAAGATGATGATGAAATAATTGTTGTTGAACTCAAAAATAAATGGATGACGTTGAATGCTGGATTGCTTTGTCCTGTGCTGCCAATATCCAACGTTATCGTAACGTTTCGTAACGATGTAGTAAATCTTGGGGGAAGCCTTTGTACAGCATTGTACGTATTTCCGCTAGGATCCTGATGTCGATGAACTCAAAAAGTAATCCCCCTGGAACTAATTCTTTTACTTGTATTAAAATAGTACCTATCTATGCCATTTTTTTAGAAAAACAATGCTTTTTTAAACGTATATCACAGTTGTTAAAATAACTAAAAACAGATTGTAACTATGATCAAAACATGTTAATCGCTAAACCCATAGCACTTGTACCATACACACTGTATATTAGCTAAGTTTCTTTTTTATATCCCTCATATATTCAGTTTTTACTGTCTAAATCGTTGTTGATAATTCATGACGTTGTAACTAGCGGTGACGTCACAAACTACGTCATAAAATTTTAGAATTATTATGATGTTCAGCATTGTAATTGATATTTTATACGTTGACTAGATTATGACATATTATAATAAAGTTATTGCGTCTGTTTTAAATTAAAAAAATCCATTCTTATTTGTTAAAACGTTAATATAATAGGTATAGGAATAATTGCCGTGGCTTTTTCTAATAATACCTCGAATGTAAATGTAAACTTTGAGTTTGCCAAACTTAAAGAAACACGTCTAACATGCAATCCCGACATGGTCTAGATTATATAAATACTATCAACGGTTTCCAGAATGGAACAATCAAGAACTTTTGATAAAGGAAACATTGCCTAATGTATGTTGTTAAATAGAAGGTTATTAGGCAAAATTTTCGCTCTTTACTTTATGTACGAATATTTTACCCAGATGTTTTCTTTTTACCTAAATTACGATTTAAGTAATACCTATTTTTAAAGTTAGTGTCCTGAGATATATATACGCTAATTTCTAAGAAATAAAGGAACTCGGTGCAAACAAGTGTCCTTCGTGCCTTGACAATCATTGCTCTATTCTGTTTAACAAACTGTGTTAAACGAGGTGTCCCTTCCGCGTAATGTGCGTAGATACAATTGATTTCAGTTTCAAATATACGAATTCACTTAATTATGTTTCTTATTACGGATCACAGTATGTTAGGCACTTACTTGGGACTAATAATGTAATCGCTGCGCTAAGTTGAACGCGTGTAATGCGTATATCTAACATTCTAAAAAAATATGAAAAAGATGACTCAACATTTAGTACTTTAGCTATCTTAAGAAATGAAATGATTTATTCTGCAATTAGGTTACATAAATACTTAAGCATGTTAAGACTTTCCTGAGTAGATGAGTTCGGCTTTTCCTAATTGGACCAGACCTGAGAAAAAGGACAAAATAAAGCCAGAAGTATCATCTCTTTCAAAGTAACGACACTCCTTATCTTTTACATCACTATGTAAAAACATTTAGTTAGTTTGTGTGTAAAATGGTTCATAAACTTTGCACTGTTGTTAGTACTTCAAAGATTGTGTTTTCGGTCTTTCACGTTACCACAATAAGGCTTAGATTGTAAACTGTTTATTTTAATGTATGCGGTTTCTTCTAAATAGTCATTGAAGATCTCAGGTGACAATATCTCCGGCCCGTCATATCAAAGTAGTGAGGTGCCAAAAATCGATTAAAAACTTGAAGACAGATCTGATTGTGCATCGATATACCGCTTTATCGGTAATGTGACCTGACACACGCCTCTCGTCGTTATCGATATGAACTGACAAGTTCGATGATATGTTTTCGTTTTGTCATGACAGTTTTGATTAAGTTAGACGCGGTGACTGCGCTGGTTTAAGCCTCATGTCACCCAAATTCTGGTGTTACTCGATCACCAGTGTGTACTTTGTATTCGCGGGTTCACGTATCTTGTTTACACGAGTAATTGATGCTTTGTTTTTATTTAAAATGTAAGGTAATTTACCTCGAATGAAATGAAAAAAGTACCTATAACTTGACTGACAACTTGCATTTTGTTACGGAACATCGCCTGTTTAGTCACTCGTACATTTGCATATAGTATTATTGTAAGGAGAAGCTTGCGCCCAGCATTGCCTTGTTAAAGTCAGTTGATGGTTATAAAAACACTCAAACCCAAGCAACCAAAGAACCTAACTCTTCAGCTTTACAATATTTGTGTACATAAAACATCTATACAAATAAATAAAATTGGAGTGTCTAACCGTTTTTTTTCAAATGCATATGTATATACGGTACATATACCAAATAATAATATTTTTAACAATTTTTGCCTGTGTGTCTGTCTGTTTGTTCTGGCTAATTTCAATGGCAGATAGCTGGTGATATAAGAGATAGCTTAGACTACTTTTATTAGCGGCTTTATCGGCGGTTACAACAGCAAACGTGGGTAACACCGCGCGGTTCAGCTAGAATACAAACCAAGAAGAACTCCGGGGAGTTGCTTGGCTATTAATATAGAAGTGTGTATATGGTACTAGCTTTTTGCCTGCGGATCTGCCCACGTCAATAACATAGACTACTATGCTACTAGACGATAACGTATTTAATAAATGTTAAAAAGTCTTGAAATCGAATTAGTAGCTTAATAGCGTAAAAAACATACATTCACGTGCATAATAATAGTTGAGATGTTTTTTGGATGTTCTTAGGATTGTGAAGATTAGTAATCAATTAGGTTAGATGGTCATGTAATAAATAATATCATTAGATATATACATAACTATATTCCCAGCTAATTAAACCTTTACCACTAGTATTAATGCTCAGATATTATCAAATGCGAATCAGTACCAAACAGGTTTCGTACAAAATATTATTTACATAAATGTAACTAAATTATTTTTTAATAGGCACGGAAGTTAACAAGAATGATAATCGGCTTACAACTGCTTAGCACATATTGTTTATAATATATTATTATACAGACATTAAACATGAATCGTTATATGGGCTCAATTCTTCGGCTAATTGTTTATGAGTAAAACAAATAACTCCTTTTAAAATAAGTGCATAACCTTGTTCATGATTCTGAGTTTTTGTTATTATGATTTAGCATACATTAAACAGGGTGTATTTAATTTGGACAGTGACGTCATCACCAGCTGATATAGAAGGATTCTGGCCATTGTTCTGTTTATTAGTTTTTTTTTATTACATATTTATTGTAATGCAATACACGTCAGCTTCTGTCCAAATTACCGTTTTTTCCTGTCTTTGTACTGTAAAGTGTTTGTCGTCACTCTTTTTTTACTGACTGTTATTGAACTATGAAATGAAAACAAGTGATTAATTTAAAAAGTTATTTTTAAATAAAAGCTTTTATTACTTGTTAATACAAGCATAAACTTTAAGTCCTTTCATTTGATACCCATATTGGGTGGATTGTTCACAAATATGTACGCTGCCATTTTATCACGGCGGCCATTTTGGATTAATAATAATACCGATTATTAATAATTGCATTGCCATTAGAACTAAAAGCAGATTTAAAATTACAGCTCAAACAGAAAATGGGAAGTGGATCAAATTTAACTTACAAGATTTGATTATATGCAGACAAACATCGGGACAGGTGAAACTTAAATAAATGCTTGTAAAAACCAAACCACTCGCATAAGAATTGCCTATCAATTTTTTTGCAACGTGAGCTAACCATTCGATGACAATAAAAATATATTATACTTAGCCTGTATTCATAGTTTAGTTATAATGAAAATACATAGTCTGATTTATAATTAGCTTACAACTTTATCCCCGTTAAAACTTATATGTTGTTGCTCTGAAAGTCTGTTTGCCTTTTTTGCTTTTACGGCAAAGGTACTTAAACGATTTAAATGAAATTTGTTATCAGGGCTAGTTTTTAGATATCGACATACCGGGGAAAAGCTACTTACTAATAAATAAGTTTAACTTGAAATTATCTGCATTCGCAATGAATATGGTAGCCTTCACACTTGAATTCTGCTCATGCTTTCCATCAGGCAGAGTAGTCATTTTGTTTAGCCATAGCAACAATTAATTAACAAGTAATAATATACTCTATATAAACAGCTTACATAACTGAGAAATAAATAAATAAGGAGAATTATTTATTTTTCAAATCTTTATAACGTTTCATTTTATCTATTGATAGATCATAGAGCAGAAGAGGAAGTCCCATTTGAAATCTCAGTCAGCTACCTCATTCTAGAATGACAAATACATGAGCCAAACTTGATATACAATAAACATTAGCCGTAAATCATCAAGTACGTTATGTCTCCTTAAATCAAACAGTGGTCCGTCTCCGACACTTGTTAAATTACTAATAAAAGTCTTCAACGCGACTCGGGCGCATATATTATGGCGGGTTTATGGCGCCCGAGTCCAGCGGCGCTTTTGATTGGCCATTCAGTGAGTATCGGGTTAAGTCGACTGAGTTCGGTTTCAATTTTTAACTTTTTCAAGTGGTTTGCTTTTACTAATTCGTTGAATATTCGGTTAAGTACAAAACTCTTGCTCACATGCTTGACTAAATGGGTAGCAGTCTTGTTTTAGATTTTCAAGATTATAAGGCGATGTTTTATCTGGTTCCGTCATTTATTAAAATGGAAAAAAAAACTTTGATTACAACATGTCAATATATCTTTAAGTTGTTTAATAAAAAAGGTACACTACTAGTACCGCCTTGGCCAAGACATTTAAAACGAAGTCATTAACTTTATAATAACATAATATTTCAAGTAAGAAGTATAAAACCTACAAATATTCAAACCAAACCATCGTACTCGATTGCTAATAATTTATCTATATTACACATATTATAACATTCTATAATATTTAAGTCAATGAAATAAATTATTTTTAACGAAGAACTGGCTGGCCTTGTCCATTCCTTAGCACCCACTCAATAAGTACCGTTAAAAAAACTAGTACAGTTACCGCGAAACTGGATTGCGCTTAACTATTTTTCTAATAAAAAGCGTATTATATTAATTTAATATTGTTTTATGTGTCTGTGGGAATTTTTAATGCTATTGTTATGAGTTATGTAATTACTTATTATGTCCGTTACTTATTACTTACTTTTGAGCTATTAATATATAGCTATTAACGAGGTAAAACACAGCAGGCTAGATAGTTAACTGCCGAACTGCGCAATAGTTATTTGTTATACAAGAGTGCAAAGTAGCTTATTAACCGCGTGCTCAATTTTGATGACCGAGCAAGCGAAGAATTCTAAAACTGAATCACGAGCACAGCGAGTAGTTCAAAAAATAGAAAAAAGAGCGACAGCGAGGGAATCAGAATAGCACGAGGTGAAAAGTCTTTGCACTCGAGTACAACACGTAACTTTTCATCCCAGCGAGCTTTCTATTCAGCGAGCAAATGGCTGAAAGCATAAAAGCATTTACAATCGCAGGATACTTTATTTAATAATAAATATTAATATCTAAATTAACACCGCCTTATTGACAATTTCAGTCAGTTCTATTCGTGTCAAATAAACTTCCTCGTCGCTAGAATTACTCATATTAGGTTTTTCATTTATTTTCAAGTTTCTTTTTCATTTATTCCAAGGCTGGCAACGCACTTGTGACGCCTCTGGTGTTATGGGTGTCCAGGGGCGGCGGTAATCGCTTACCATCACGCGTTACGTCTGCCCGTTTGCACACTATTCCATAAAAAAAATCTATAGACTAAAAGACCTAAGTAAATGTAATATGTAATGATGGAAGAGTACAGTAAACTCTACCGTAATAAACATACAGTTTCTTCACAGGAAGGATCCCGTTTGTCTCCACTTTCATAAAAACAATACGGTAATCAAATTGCTAATCCAGAATCCTTTTTCTTTACACTAAACTATTTATTTTATATTAATATTTGTACTTAACGACCATTTCGATAAAGAATAGAATACCAAAATATTATACGAAATATATTAATGTCTTTATTTAATTATATAAAATCTAATGTAATTAATACATGCCAAAGATCGTTATCATTAATTTGCATATCTCTAGTAGTAATTATTTATTTGATAGCCTTTACTGGGTCAACAGTCTATGCAGAGAGTCGCAGAGTAACTCGCTTGGAGATTTTTGTATATGTATAAATCTGTGTAAATGTTATGAGGATACGAATGCACATATTCACTTATCCTTGCTTGAAAGGTATGAGAGATAATGAAATCTAAACATTACCTTATCTTAAGAAATGTTCACGACCGCATTGGTTTCTTGTCTAAAAACCCGATGGTTTGTATACGGATTCTCGTTAGGATACATGCATGGCATAACTATTTCTGACCAAATTGAAGTAATAGAAAACTCGAGGAAATCTCAGCCACTAGATAAGCTAGTTTTTTTTTATAAAATTCAATGTGTTATAGTTATTTCTCGATATACCTAAATGCAGGCAACACACCGTTTGCTCTCTCTCAGATTTAGAAGTTAAATTTACGTCAAATTAAATATAGCTACGATTAAGGCAAATAGTTAAAGTTAACATTAGTATAAATCTGATACGAGGGTGGTTTCTTGGAAAACTCAGTTTTCATCGCATATCGCTTATATCATTCTATATATCTTCATCGAGAACGTAACAGCTTGTAATAATCTTTACCTTTTATGGCTAATAACCGGCTCCCGTGGTGTTTTATCACCAAAATCTCGTGTTTATGAAGTTTAGATATATATTTTTATGGGTTTTCGGCTAGCCATGGGAAAACGGTGGCTCCATCGAATTAATGTTATACATTTTCTTAAAACTGGAATTAAACTTTATTTCAAAACATGCACGGCATATTTTTTTTTGGTTGGTTTTAAGGCCGTCATACTGAGAAGCTTTTTTTTAACAATTTTATAGATTTTTTATAACGCTATATAAAATAAAAAAAATTGTAGCTCCTCGACATTATTTTGAATTGTGTGATGTGTTCGTTTTGGTTGGATTGTGTTAGCACGTGCTTTGCTTAAAGGTGATATATTTTGCACAAATATCAAATTATTATCATAATAGTCCGTATTTTTAATATAAATAATTTATTTTGTAATTCTTCACTAAATGTGGTTAAAGAAACTTTAAACATTATCCGTCTTGAGCATTGGACAGAACTGGTGGGTTTTGTAGTAGTATTCAGTAGGTAGGTATTTCTTTAAGTTCACACTATGATAGTTCGACTGCCATCGTCAATAGCCGTTAACATACTACCGTCGACCACGTCTTCATATAGGTCTCTCCGTACAAAGGAGGCTTTCATACCAGCATGTTGTAGTCAATCTTTCTAAGCTGAAACTATTTTAATATATGTAGGTAGATTGATGGAAAAGTTTATTACTTTTTATGTTATATAATACTGCAATTAAAATATAATGACGCCAAAAAAAGTTCTGAAACAAATCAAATTTATTATTGAACTTGGACGCAACGGAATTTTCTTTACTCAATTTGCGTATATTGTTTTTTTTATTATTATCTATAAACTTAAAAATATATTTAAAATAACAATAAATATCGATCCATCGATTCTATCGTGATCTAAACGTGTGACCTTAGAAATCTTGCTAAGAATAAACTAAACCATTACCATGACAAATAGTATTTGCGTCAAATGCGAAGAGTTAAGATAAAAATATATGATGGAGTTTAGACTTTCACACATACCTTGAAAGGTCATAGAGTTTACCAATTAATGCGATAAGGAAAGATAAAAGAACCGATAAAGCACCTAAATGAAATGTTAATGACAATGTTATTGGGAGCAAACATAAACAATGATTACTTCTCGTATGTACGGCACACGATATTTTAACGTGATTCGGAATTAGCGATATGACACATCTAGAACAATGAAATTGGTCTGTGAAATGAACTTCTATGAATTCTTTTTCTCTCGTGCTATTTGAATCTTCTGTTACACATAGTTTAATGGGTTATCTATCAGATTTGGAAGAAAAAGAGGAAGTATCATTTTGAATATAGTAAATTTACTGTACCGAGAGATATTAGGACAAATACATTTACGCTTGGTTATCATAATACAAAAAGAAGATGTCTTTTTTGTTGAGTGAAAGATAATTGGCTAGGTCTAAATGACACTAATATTACGTTTGGTACTTCGTTACGCTGACTTCCTCGTTGGTCTAGTGGTTAGCGTAAGCGACTGCAGATCAAATGGTCTCGAGTTCGAATTCCCGTGTCGGTCGGCTGTTTTTTTATGGAGTATGAATGATGGCGGCGTTTCCTGCTAGGAACTAGGAAGATGATGACTTCGGTACGCACGGCGGGGCCAATTTGGATACCATTAGATGTGGAGGAAGACGACATAGTGGATGAGTACATAGGCTACTTTTCATCCCAGAGATAAACATGGTATCTGATAAATTGTGGGTAACACCGCGGGGCGCTACTAGTATGTAATAAATTGCAGTTGTGGTAGTCCATACTGTAAAGGTGTATAAAATATGAAACGGTAGAAATTTAATAAGGAAAAACAAATGAGCACATTTTATATGTACAGATCATTTTACATACAGATATTTTTAATGTTTGACTGCGGACCCGATAACATGTATGTGTTTTGAGATATTCGATAAAACCTCTCACAGAGTAATAAGCAAAACGTAAGATAATAGCTTTCCAGGTATCAATAGCTTAAGCGCTCCCTCTGGACTTCTGGACGTTCGGAAAAAAATAATTATTGTTTGCGTGTTACGGAGGAGTTTGATTGCGCTAATCCACCGGCCGCGCCGGCGCATACGCCGTGTCGTCACGCGAGCTTCCGGCGGGAAAATTATTTAAATTTTTTATAATTCATCTTATAAACCCCTTATCGTTGGATTTTAGACTTTATTTCTTACGGTATAGGGTTGGTTAGTTCAAAATTGGGGTGTATATATATTTGACAAGTTTATGAAGATACGGTCTGATAAAGAAGTGATTTTAGACATTCAGGTCCAAGAGTTATGTCTATAAGTTAGAGGTATTTGTGGCATTTGGGGATATTTACAATGATCACAAGGTATTCGTAACTGTTTTAATAAGGTTTTTAATAGGAGATAGAATTGTTGAGCGTTGAAATTGTTAGTTGTTTATAAAATAAAGAAACATAGGTTTTTTATTGAGTATATTTTTGTTGCTAACAGCACTGAACAATTTTGTTGCTTTTTGGCTTGGCATATTTCTAAAATTATCCGAGTAATTATTATTACAAATTAAAGATGAATTGTTGTCTCTTATTTTCCTATTAAGAGGCTTTCTGTCTTTGCTCATTTAATAAACCTTTCATAACATAGCTTAATAATCTATTTGAATTCTCTTACCTTCACCTGCATCAGTCTGATCCAAGTTACTGCCTTATCACCTAGTAAAATTAGCCTCAGTGACGATAGGAGTATTTTTACGAGACCTGTGAAGGTAGTCTGTCAAAATATCAATCAGATTCTAAAACATCGGTAAGCTACATTAGCCCTTTACCAGATTTGGTTAGAGCAACCAATCTCTTTACCATAGGCATCTTATGTAGATTAACCGCGACTTGTTGGCCTCATAGTTATCAATCCGATTGCTCAGTGAGAATTTTTGGTTTCGATTCCCGCACAAGATAAATTGCATGATGTCTCCATATGATGTATAAATTGTACCGTAGTATAGACACTGTCTAGTTTAAGCGATGCGTAAGATGTGTAAAGGTATTATTTTTCTTCTTCTATTATGATTACGTGGACCGTATTGCTCTTGCTTGGAGTAGAAATTGTAATTTCTACAATCAATTACACTACATCTTTTTCTTATTTCTCAGATTGTTAGTGGTGAGTTAAATTAGCCGAATTGGTCATGTTACTTACTTTTATTACTGTTACAAACTTATAATAAATTTACCTAAAAAAAACGAATAGCGCAGAGCATTCGTCACGGTACGGTAGCGGAATGTGTAATAATTACATTAAAGTTATTTATGCGCTATTGCATTATCGCAGACTATACAAAGATAGAACACTGTCGCAATAATAAACAGATAATCAAGACAATTATACTATTTAATCTGAGTCGGTAATGTTAACATACGCAGAGGGTACACACACGAACTCTCAGTCAGGGAATCAATGCCCTCTTTAACACGACGAGGGGTTTATGATTTTGTCGGTAAGAGTCGGCTATTTTTAATAACAATAATTAAACACTACGTTATAAAAGTTTTCTTCCGGTATACAACTAACTTAGGTTTACGCAAAGTTCTCGGCAAACCGGGGTCGTAGGTTATGACCCATGATTTCACTTTGCCAAGAATGCGGTCTAATCAATATTAATTAATGTTTGTAGCTTATATCTAACAATTAATGTTTTTAATATTATTACAATTGATCGCGATTAAAATGTTTTCTTTTAATGTTGTAACTGTTTAGTTCTGCACTACACTCACACAACTTTCGTTTTTATCGTTTATTCCTACAATATAAACCCTAAATTAAAGGTAGTAGTGCCACGCTGATTTCAGCACGAATAGGCCGGCTTGTCCGGGGCGGTACTAACCTCGCACAGAAGATCAACCTAAAATGACAGCATTCGTGCCCTGCGTGCCTCGTTGATGAGTGCGAGACCGGTGGCCCAGTGATGTTTAATCACTAGGCCGCCACATACTGCATTGTTGCATTGCCTGCATTCGCAATGAGTATGCTGATCACCACTTTGGATTCTGTTTATGTTTTCCATCAGGTTAAGTAGAGTTACTTTTGCAGGGTCATACATAAAAAAATTGACCCATTGGTGTATATTGTTCTCTTTAAGATGGTTTTTGGGTTTTTAATCGACCTGAAAAGGAGGAGGTTTTCAATTGACTATATTGTTTTTGCTCTCTTTTAGATGTTCGTACTCAATCTCATCGGCATTTGGAAATTTATTTCAAGAATTGAATTGAAATTGAATTGGTTTCACTTTTTTTACGTTATTATTCTTACATAGATAAAAATTTTTTTTCTTCTTACTTAATTGTAACTTGTCTCTACGAACCCTACCGCCTTATATGGAGTAGAATTAAACTATTTTAAATTTCCTCTATGGATTCTTTTACTAAAAGTAATTAAATATCGTATTTATGAGAATTGGGAGAGCAATTTTTTATTTTAGCCTCAGATGGGTTCTAATTAAAGATACTAAATTTGAAAATAATAACATTCATTTCACGAAAACAAAAAATATGATCAACTTTAAACTAGATTTAGTTACAAATCGAACATGAGATAGATGGTCACTAATTACACCGGTTACCACCGCTCTTGGATTCTGTTTATGCTTCTCTATTGCTTTTCATTAGGCAGGTATACCAAAAAATTGTTACCGACATGGTGCAAATGGAGATTATCAGTTACAAGCTCAATTCCCACTAAATTGTTCCTTCCACACTTTGTAAGATAAAAATGGCACGATAACAAAGTAACCTATCTTACCAACACACTTATCTGGCCAACACTAAACTTAATCCATTTCTAAATCACAGTATTAAGAATCGCTCCACTGAGTCTATTCACGATCGCTATCGTATGGGAGTAAGGCAGCATTGTGTTTTTGTTCACACCGCGGCACTCGCGCCGGTCACCAATAGGTGAACGTCACATACATGTTAGCGTAGCGATCGTAAGCGACACTTGTAAAATGTATGGCAGCTGAGAAACCTTACCATAAATATATATATATATATATATTTGCTAACAACTTGTCGGGATACATAATCGTTTGTAACTACCGTCGCCTGCGGACACCAACGATTCAAGATTCACATGTGCATCATTAGCCTATCATCTACTTCCAAAATGGAAATAGGATGGGTTGGTTCCGTTAATCTCACTCACTTGGTAAAAGTAACCAAAAATTATTTAGTACTTACTGGTTTTCTATGAGGTCGTGGTATAACCCCGGTCTAGATGACCCCTTTATCCGAAAGCACCGGTTTAACATAAGTAATGCGTACTATATGTTGTTTTCACGCATAAAACCAAATGTAAAAAATATATGAACAGACAAACTACGTATTACCTTTTTGACTTCGGCATAATTAGGTCAAAATAAAATAAATTATATCAGTATTGTAGACTGTTTCAATGTTTATTGAGTTAAGCTAGGGAAATTATATACCCCAAGTAAATGTAAAGTAACTATTTGCGGTTGACGACATATGTAATCAAGAATTATTTTAAGACAGTATAGATAAGAAATATAATTAAGTTCATTCTAGTAGCTACGTAACAGAATAAAAGTGTAGCTATCTATGGAAATCAATCATAATAAGGCTTACACGCCCGTCCCACCGTAACGGACTGTATTGCTTTGTTTTCGGCAAGCGATATGTTAAAACAGAGATATGATAATCTAATATGGCTGTTTTATAACTTCACAACACGCCGAAGTGTCGGTCAACATGCCTATTGTATTTTGTGAGCTGCACAATGTATAAAGAGGTTCACTTTTCTTTAACTCGTAATAAGTGGAACCACGGAGCACATACAAAGAAGAGAGGGCATAAACAGATAGACCCCGTGACAAAAATTTACAAGATACAGGCCCTGACGTCATTTCTTTTGACGCAGCACTTCTAGAATTCTAGAATTGTATCGAACAATCGCAAATCTTTATATAATCTGGATATAAAAAAGTTAAAGTTGAAGTGTTGTATTTCATCATGTAGAAGCTACTCAGATAAACGTTTTTTATTGAAATATAGTTCAATTTATTCTCTACTAGATGACAAAACTTTATGTTGTGGAAAATAAAAGTAAAAAGGACCTGAGCATGTGTTCTGCATTCTTAACCCTATTTCCTAACGAATTTTTATTAATTTTTTTTTGTATCTTTCTTAATCATTTCGTGAATGGACTGACATCTACCGTCATCTATATTAGATGAATTAACAAGTTACGACTGTATTAACATTGCATTAAAAGTACTTACTTTAATTTAGAAATGAAAGAAATTTCACTTATGATGATAATTTTTAGGGTTTTTTAAAATACATTAAAAAAGGAAAGTAGCACCCCCTCACCCCCGCAAATTGTCACGCATTGCTTCATACAAAAATCTCATTAGGGCATCGGCTCTTTGTATTTGCTCCATGAGTAGAACATGCAAAAAATTGTCGAGAGTTTCTGCTCCAATTGAAGTCTTCAGTAACAGTTATGGTTTCACAGGTTATACCAGGTTAACAATGTAGACGTGACATCGCCATTGCATCTGCAAATCTTTACAAGCCTTTGTCAACCTCATGCCCTTATCTGGGACGTGTGATGTTTTGTCATCTTTATTGTATATTATATCGTCCTCCTACATTTCTAATGACAGTTATTCAATTCTTGGGTAAGTAGGGTATTATATGAATACACTGTACACAGGGAAAAGTAGGTTAGAGTGATTAGAATAAGAAGATAACACCCTCTCTGGTCAGTAACAGTAAAGCTCTGAATTCACCATAACTTGCACTCGTGATGATCCTGCGCAAAATTATATTAATCAATATTATTTCTTTTAAAGCAGTGCAGAGGTCACTTATTTTATGTGACTGGTGCCAGACTGCAATAAAATTCTTCGTGGCCACGCAATTTGCATAAACGTTTATATCTTACAGGTATGCACTTTAACGCACTAATTTGTTATACCGTTCCTTGAGTCTGAGACTTGAGTGTAATCAAAGGTCTGATTAGTTATGTAAAAAAATTAGTAGGTTTATAGGAAACGATCTACTTCGTCTATACAACTAATGTGTCTATATCTAAGCAGAGATAGTTGTAAAGAAAATCCAATTAATAGAATATAATCACACGTACAGATACACTTTTAGGTCCAGTACCGTTAGAAACAATATATGATTGTAAGATTGGTAATATAGACTTTAAATACTAGGATCACGGTTTAATATTAGTTTCGATTTAAGCTATTTGGTGGAAATACTCATCTAGTATCCGAAACTGGGAACAAGTGACGACGTTAATATAAAGTGTTTTCAAGCGTCGCGCAGACGAAGTTATCTACGCGTCCGGGTCACCGGGCCTTCGCACACTTATCTTCGCTTAGGGTGTAACCGCACTGACCAGTTCGGACCAGGTTTGCTAAACGGAGAATGAGACATAAATTATTGATTAGTTTAACGACGTTTCTAAATCTTACTTTAATAATAAACTTATGATTAGTAAAGATAAACAGTACAAAAACAAATGTTATTTGTACATTGAAAGTTTGTAAAAAACTTGTATTTAGATAGTTTGTCCCTTTGAGAGTTCTTTCTCAAACACTTGCGAGTGACAGACTTGACACAAAAATTCATTCTAAAAATAAACACGCGTTACAGTACATTACAGTTAACATGCATCTAATATGCACAGTATATTTATCATTTAATTTTTTTTTCACGTTACCTGTCCACCTTTAAATATAGTCCTTTACTTGTGATGCGAGACTTACCTTTTCGATAAATGTCAGCCATTGAGTTGTGTAGAAATATGGCAAATACATTCCACAAGCAGCATAATTTTTATAAAGAAATACGAACAACGAAAAGGACCTGTAGCGTTTCTGTTTTTTTACACTTGAGAATTTCAAATAGATAAATATGAAATATCTGATATAAAAAGATACATGCAAGTAACTTAACAATGTTAAGAATGAAAACTCCTTAAAACTAATATTTTATTTGTAACATAATACAAAAATACTTTAGATTCGGTACAACATCAAAAGATTTGTACTTATCATAATTTTAAAAGATGCGATAACGGCTATCGGAATATTATTAAACTTACCAAGTTCTTGTATGTATGCATGAACTAATCTAAGGTATTATTCGGTCGACTATAGCGATAAAATATTTCGACTTAACGTCGTTTTATTTTATTTTAAAAGGCTAGATAGAGCCATGTAAAGCTTTTACGGCGCATATCGGTAGAAATTCGGGAGAGCTGATAATACCAATATAGATTTAATTCTAAGTCTTATTCAATTTGTCATTAGGTACTAAATACAAAGATGCGAGTGTCATTACAATGGTTCACTTTTCCAAATTCAGTTTTTTTTTACGTTACGTCCGTAGACAAATAGTCGTTGAAATTGACTGTCTTATTTTCGCGACTATTATACCTACTGCGAGAAAAGGGCGCGATAAATACGAATGCATGAGTTCATTTTAATAATATTCATTATTAAAATCGGTGGAGTTAAAGTAAAGTTCAACGACCAGTAACAGAAGACTTATAAACAAATGAAAGCTTCAAGCCTACTGTTGTCTATTTTTAAAGCAAATTTGTTTGTAACAATGTTTTCACTTGCTAAGTCTTCTACGTGTTTCATATTGCCATATCACCTTATAATCAAGTGCATTTTTATATAAATTTTGTTCCCTTTTAATATTAGCGATTTAGTTTTTGTATCTGGCCACCTGTGCGGTTATTTAACCATTCATAAATGGTAATTCCGTACTCTGAATGCTGCGCCCGTAAAAGTATCTTATCGTGGGAGTTCCATCTTAATATCTGTCGTAGAGACTGCGTCATACATACATTACAAAAGGGCATAAAAAGGTCGGTTAGGTCAACTTAGTTTTGTTTCACTAATTGTAAATTTTAAAATGGGAGTATTACTGTAAGTAAAATAGTACTTTACAGACAATAACTCGATTTGACGGACTTCCATGTTGTATCACTAGTAGCGAGACTCATTAGTTATTAGAGTCACAAGCCTAATATTACTGTGATTATCGATTTTAATGAGTACTAGTAGACAGCAAAGGAGTGTTAATGTTTATTATGACAAAACAAAAGCGACCATAAATAAGACTCTCATTTAAAAAAAAACATCATCTAAAACTGGAAGATTATCTCATATGGTGATTCTGATAATTGCGTTGAACGAAGTGTCAGGTGATGGTGACTCAAGTAATCCGAAGTCCGTCCACGCCCTTATTTATAGAGCAAATATACAACACTACCATAGTTCAAAGTTGCCAACAATCTGTGACTAGTATACATATTATTATGTTACTATATTGGTATTAAATTTGTTTGATTGAGTTACTTTGTAGCGACTAACTGATAGTGGTCTATTTATGTGGAGACCCTATCTGCGTAGCAGAGTGTTCCAGTTAAACTGACAAAACATAGTACATACGTAAATGTAGCAGTACCTAAAGGACTACCGATTATGTTCTTAGTGAGACTTTCATTGTCTTTAGTAAAAGGGTTTATGGTTTTTAAGGTAAAGAGGACAACAAGAGACACTAGTTGGCTTCCGTCCTTTGAATGCCTTACTACTGGAGTTTGAGGTCTCAACGGAAGAAATGATTAGCAGTGAGGTCGTGGTGGCACTCACGCCGAGTCAGCTTTTCCGTCCTAAGCATGGCTCTCTCATTTTAAAAAAAAATCTGTACTGATGACTGACTAAAGTTTCTTAAACTCATTTTAAATACTCACTCAAGCGTTCAAACAATTATTGGAGGTGTTTTATGGCAAGCAGTTATCGTGGTCATCAAACTTTCCTAATATTTAGTCTTACGTTTTTAAGCGTAAAGCACAATTTGTTTCGATATTTTAAGAAACTTATAAATGCTCCCCAATGTCTATTTTGATGCTTCAATCACTACACTTTATTGTTACTACTAATAGATACTCTTTAGGAAGTGAAATGTATCTGCTCCACTTAGAGTATAAGGCAAGTCCAATTAAAATGAGAACTAGCTACTAGCACGTACTATTAATTTACTAATAATAGAAGTTCTTCGGTTCCAATAAATCATTTTTAGTTTTACGCAATGCAAGTCTCACAATTCCTTTTTACCCTAGTTTTTTTTTTAATATGTTCGGACATTGTAACACACAACGCCATCTAGTCTCAAACTAAGCAGAGCTTGTACTATGGGTACTAGATAACTGATATTAATACTTATATACTTTTTTTGTAAATGCATACATATGATACATAGAAAACACCCAAACTCCGAAGCAAATATTTGCAGATCATACAAACATTTGGTCCGACTCAGGAATCGAACCCGAGACCACTTGCACAGCAGTCGCATTCGCTACCACTGCGCCACAGAGGCAGTCATTTGATCAAATATAATGTAAATAACATTAAGAACATTATATCTTCACTCTGGATTCTGCAGTTACTTCTTTAATGAGGTTAATGTTTTAGTTATTCGAGTAAGGCTAAATGAATGCACATTATACTACAGTTCTTAAAATATATGTGTATGCGAATGTCACTTATGTCATTTATCACATATGGGGTGCATTTTGAAATAATTTTAAAATACACCACCCTTGTGTATTTTTATATTCTTTTGGATATCTTATTATGGCTATTGAGAAAATGTTAGTGTTATGTATAGGATGTACTTAATGAATTATTTTACGGCTAGATATTTTTTGTGGACTAGCCCACCATGCGATTTCGTGTGCTTCATCACATTAAAATACGTGGCACGAGAATTATATGTAACTAGCTGACTAGTTGTTTTGGCATATATAAAAAAATGACAAAAAACATATATATGTTTAGGGTGGGTCACCCTTATCATTTAGGGGTGCAAATAGATATTGACCGATTCTCAGACCTATCCGATATGCACATAAATTTTTATAAAAATCGGCCCAGCCGTCTCGGAGAAGTTTGGTAACAAACACCGCAGTATGACAATTTTATATACTAGATAGATAAAAGGGTTAAAAACTTTAATTTCTAAATAAAGTACCTATTCGGTCTACAATACCTTCTTATGGAATTTACTCGTTTGATTCTAAACAAAGTAAGGTTTTGAACTGTTCGTAAAACAAATTATTTAAGTATAAACTTTCATAAACCTACTACTAAGAAAGAAGAAGAAAGAAGAGTATGTATGTGTAGGTAATAAGGACTTATTACCTACACATACATACATTATATGTAGATACATTAATACAAAAACTGAGGCCTATATTCTTGATAAGGCAAGCTTCTACTTCCTCGAAAAATGTAACTCTTCATTGTATCATTGTTCAATAATTATATTTTTCTTGTGATATAGCGTCACATACGTAATAGAGGGCAAGTCTCTTTGGGTCTCATACATATAGAATGCCCAAACTGGTCAAAGTTGCTTTAAAAGACCGAGTCTTTTAAAGCATATAGTAAGTGTGGACAATACCTGCTATATTATTCCAATTATATATTGGGATAGTAAACAGATCGATTACTAGTACATAGGTATTTAACTAGCACGAGGGGCAAACTTTATAGATAACACTATCGGACAAAGTGCGCAGACTTTGTATGGCTCACATTACCGATGCGCGTGAGACGGCCCATGACTTTCGCCCGCTGGAAGAGCTAAATGATATACGAAATAATATACTTCACTTTGCCCAAAGAAAGTCGTTGTATTAAATGTATATTATAAGTAGATGTAGTATATATATGACATTCCTACTGGGTTCTAGTTAAATATAACAATATTATTTTTTATACAGTGTCACATTCGGTATCCGGTGACTGTGCAAAAAAATTCAAATCCCTTTATTTCTCTTCTTTGGTTTCACTCCCGTCCTTTATCTTTCTTATTTACTGAACACCCATTTGTCTTTAAAAACTCATAAGTTTAATGTCGTAGAAAATTTTACTACCGGAAACGAACTAAATAGGTGTCTTAGTATGTAGGTACACATAGACGTGAACTTTAAGTTTTCCATAAGTTATTTTCCTGTGATATGGGAAAACACAATGTACTGTTATACATTATTGGAATGCCAAGAATTTTTTATCACAACAGAACTTGTCCTGTTTCTGTAAATAATTGTGGCTGGTATTTTATTACTTGACACGTTCTTAGCTATTTGTATATTTTGTATAATACTCAAGAATAGGAAAAATTATAAATTAATTATGAAGTATTCTTTAATTGTGTGCTTTGACGTAATAATTGTTCTAATCCAATATTGCGTAACCCACACACACAATATTCACCATTCGTTTATTACATTGCTATCTCTGAAAGTTAGTCTATCTAGTTGTACTATTGCATCAAATGTACTTTATAAACCATTTTAAGTGCTCACGTAATCCATTGCACCCACAAGACAAGCACGCCCACTGACACATCCATTCACTGTAGATCCATATACTTATCACCCAAACATCTGAGCGACGCGTTAGTCACTTCGCGACGATAAACTTTGTACCCGCACCACGTACAACAATGCTGTGTTATCACACGTTTATCTATCACTTATCACCAGCTATTCACATCAAATTGCTCGTTCTTCACTTATGAAATTTGTATACTTGGGTGCTCCATCATTTTATGTGGCGTACCACATCTAGATTACAGTGTGCTGGATCGTTGTTTTTTGTAGTCTCTTTTGGAATGTACGATTGGGTAAAGACAAGTACATGCCGTAACAGTGCATATTAAGGTTACAGACTTTAGTCCCAAATTATGAAAATATTGTACACTCCCTAGCTAGATATGGTTCATTTTTTTTATATATTTCATTAACATATTGTATACCGACTGATATTTATACCACTAGCGTAGATAAACAAAATGGCAGGTTTAATTTTTGGTTTATATCATTGCTATTAGGTACTATAATAACTTTAATCGATGTAATGTATCGATCATCATATCTCTTCCTTACACTACACAGTCCACTAGAGATATATACTCTATAGGCCTTTCCTTGGAAAATAAAATATGTTTTGGCCTACAATCTCACACTGCCCAGTCAGGCATTGTCCTGCATATTTTTGTTTCTCTCTTAGTCGCCTCACACCTATGGCATGAATAGATTGGGGACACTCTATATTCTATATCCGTCACGACACAATACATTTATTTCTTGCTGGACAATGTCCATGTCAGGTTCACATCCGTCATCTCAAGTTTACGTTTAAAAGCTAAATGAGCCATTTCTGCAGATTCATCCGCGTTTGTGACCTCCGTTCCAGTTCTAAGGGTCATAGCCTAACATTATATAGCTTATACGTTTTCTAGATAATTATGTACAGCATATTTTTTTTGAGGAAAATGTTAGTTTCATAACGTCAGGGCTTTTAAATAAGCAAACGATCGTAAACAAAACGTTTTAGGTAGTTTTATAATATAACTCATCAGCGGTGGGATGTTTAATGTATATTTTAGAAAGATAATATTACTATAATCATATGCCTCCTGAACACATATCGCTTACCCTGAAGTTATGAAATAGAAACATTTTAAATTGTTCTGTAATTGCTGCTACCTTTGTTAACCGCAGAAAATGGTGAACATGGAAAGTACCAACATAATTGTGTCATACTTTTCATTGCTCTGCGGTTTGGAATGAGGTTTCAATCAATTTGATCATATTTCCGATATTTTTGGTTTTTGGAGTTAACGTTCAATGAGTTGATATTTTTTTTAAGAGCGAGAAATTATTCGTATGGCACAGATTTTTACACACTTCTTCAAAGCGTTTGTGGGGTGCTTAAACCTGTGTAGATAATACTACTTCGCACAGAAGATCAACGTAAAATGGCAGTGCTCGTGTTGTCGTGTTTCATTGGTGAGAGCGAGACCGGAAGCCCAGTGATGCAAAAGCCTCACTAGGCCGCTATAATGTGCGTTACCATGCTGTATTGTTGCATTGCCTGCATTCTGACTCCTAGATTTTGCTTATGCTTTCCATCATGCAGAGTAGAGTCATTTTGGCAGGCTCATACATAAAAAAAAGATGACAGGAACATCAGCGTTCATTATCATCATCAGCATCATCGGCCCATTGCAGTCCACTGCACTGCTGAACATAGGCCTCTCCCATTGCATTAACGTTCACTTATAATTTATTTAATTTGATTCTACTGTTGTAAATATGTTGTAAATAAAAACTTTTTATACAAATATTTGTCTCCGGCACATAATTCTTTTTAAAAAATTTGAAAATATTAAAGCTTATAGAATTCATCCAGCTAGCATCTTGTATGAACCAATTGCATACATATTATACGAAACGTATCGAATATGAGTCAGAATTTAATTGATTTGACTTGACCTGAGCGGTATTTTAGTATAAATGTATAAAATGATGGGAATTATAATTTTATTTATATATAATATTTTTAAAACTTTTCTACGTTTAAAAAAATATATTTTATTAGAAACCGCAAAATTACAATGTGTTGCATGTAATGTATGACCCTAACAATTCTTATTTGACCTACAAAAGAATTATTATGGCAGATGCTCAAAGCGGAAGCTTTTTTTTCTCTATTGCCTAGTGACTTACTGTATGAGCTTTGTGGCGAGACCGTTGCATCCCTTATTGTGGTGTTGACAAATGAATGATGACAATTATATTGTGTTGTATTGTGGTTGTGACGACTATATTATGCCGTGGTACGTTGTGACCCTAAACATGTTTTGGTAGTATTATTCACTGTTGCTAATCGTTTCTTATAGGCCTGTATGGGGTCGGATCTGGGTTTGAGGGTGTTGGTTAGTTAATCGTACGTTAAAGTGATGGTGCAATCTTAAATATAGAGTTCTTTAATTTTTTTTCTGATTTTAGTTGATTTTTATGTAATAATTAAATGTATTATAATGAAAATATTAACAATTTTGTTCTGGAATTATCCTAAAGCTTTCTTCATAAATACATATTGAAAAATTGTGCTTCTAACAGTGATAAAAATTTAAATAATAATGGTCAGATCTTTATGATAAATAATTTGATAATTTTACGTCTGTAATTTTTATCCTTGTAAAATTATTTTTGAGAAAATATGGTTTTGATATAGATACATATGATTTTTGATGTCATAATTTTTTAAGATTTTTTCTAACTTAACAGATGCTTTTCTATCTTCATTTCATTTTTTCTTCTTCTTTATCTTAAAACGTTATTCCAGGAACCGTAGCCGCGTATTTAAGATAAAAATTTCGATACATGCTCATTAATAACTATAAATTTATAATATAAATATATCTATCTCCACACAATAAAGAAGCGAAACTAGCAATATAATGCGATTTCGTGCTCCGGCCAACAACAATACCTACTAAACACAACAATCGAATATTCAGTGTACCGTGTCGCATCTCTATTATACACTGGCTTTTGTTTAGCAAAATAAAATGTTGTAATCGCTTCAATGAAGTTGTCATACACTCAGAGTTTTTTTTGTAAAGGGTAAACCCTTGACTTCGGTGAACAAATAGCAATGTTTTATTTTAAATATATCGAGTGTTTGTACAAAATGTCAATATCGAGTTGTTAGAGACTACAGTTGTTACTCGAATACTGTTTGTGTTTAGATAGCTTAATTGCCTATTGTTTGGGTTTTTTATAATTACTTATGAATACTAATAAAAGTTTTGGTTTACAGGTAAATTTTTTTCCTGGATTGTGGTAAGTAGCATATTACTCTGGATGGCTATAGATATTGATTTTGATATTATGAAGACTTTTATCAGGTACATGGCCATCAAAGTTATATTGTATTGCAATAGTAAAATTTATGTTTTATGTATAAGTAAATTTAGTTTGTTCCTTTAAACATTTTTTTGTTACTTCAAACAGTATCTAATTATAGTAGAGAGGTGCTTATAGCCTAGTTGCACTCAGTGATTAGGAACAATCACCGAGGGTAAGTAATGACGGCGCGGTCAGTACCTAGATCGGTGACCGCTGGTGGCATGTTATCATGAGGAGGTCACGTTAAGCAGGCGGTCCCGGTTGTTATTGTAGGATAACAGTCGTGAAGCTTAGTTGGGGGCCTTGCCAGTCCCCAACCCGCACTTGGCCAGCGTATGGCCTTAACCCTCCCCTGAGAGGAGAACCGAGCCCAGCAGTGGGACA
The DNA here is from genome assembly GCA_003709505.1 of Hyphantria cunea. NCBI lineage: Eukaryota > Metazoa > Arthropoda > Insecta > Lepidoptera > Erebidae > Hyphantria > Hyphantria cunea. The sequence continues at coordinate 876,859 of PKRV01002066.1, read as the reverse complement.
TTATGGGATGTTGATTGATGAGAAGGTCCCGTGACGCCTCTCGAGCCAATCATTCATGAGAAGTTTTACCGCTGCAATCAATATACCTATACTAGTGAAAATGTTTGTCAATGTTATTATTTCAGAAACTTTTTTACCCGAAATTAAATAATTTTTTTTCAAAAAAACTAAGACTCGTTTAAAGCCCACATGAAATGTATATTTAACAGCGGTAATTACAATGCAAACTGACTATCCGCATCCCCACGTATCAGAGACGAAAAAAATATATTTATTTCCTATTTCACATGAGAAACCGCGGTGTGCGCACCACGTCGCCGACTCCCGCTGGTTGCCATTGTGCAACCGGGGCTGCGCAACCATTGTCCGGTAACCCCGGTAACTCCGCTCGCCCCGGGGATCGGCCCGGTGTTTATTTGCAAACAAACAGTACATGACGCCTGCTGTGCGCCGCGCCACGATTTGTTACGATTTCTGTAATACGATAGTTTTAAAAGTAAGCCTAAGTTCTGATGTAGGGGTGACTTTTAAAGGTGGAATTTAATTTTCTGTGAGAGGCAAATAGATAAGGCGAGGTTAAAAATTTAGATAAAAGATAGTTTTAAACTTGTGCTTTTGTAGTAAGTAACAGTTATGCCCTCTTGTAAGGCTTACAAACATATAAAAATGTTATATACTGTAATAAACATATTCAAAAATAAGGTTACGTAATAAAGGTTTCAAAATTCACCCACTTTGACCATTTCAACATGTCACCGTTTGATTTATTACAGTTTTTGAGAGTCAAATAAAAAGCTCGCTCCATTAGTTAGGTTCTAAAATCGTTATTAGGTATATATACTTAATGTTATTCCCACGAACTTTTTATCGTGCAATAAAATTGAAACGGTAGGCAACGGACGAACGTATAAAAACTGTTAAGTTTATCTATATATAGATAAACTTAATAGATATTATAAAATTGAAATGACAAATACGAATCGAACATCAAATTAAATCGATACATACATTTTAAAGCGATATCTTAGTCGATATTATAAAATTTGTTTTTCGAATGTTGATTGACATTCGGATGTTTTAATGGTTTGAAGAAAGTTTCGTTTTGGTTTATCTAACTAGTTTGCTACCGAACGTCATTAAAATGTGAATGTTTTAGTGAAATATTTGACTTTTCTTGGGTTTTACTCCTAATAATAAACATACACAATTTATTGGACAGCTGGTGTTAATGGACATGAGACAAGGATCCATCTAACGCCTACCTTCTCGTAATAAATGTATTACAAAGCCATATTCATGCTCATTTTATGTACCCGTTCATCAAAACAAAATATTTCTATCTATCAATAGAAATAGTACTAATTCTTACAGAATGTAATAAAGGTAATGTTTTGAGATAACAAGGCCCGCAGGAATGTATACATCTTTCCTGTTTATTATTTTTATTGATACCCAAAGTAAACATATTAAAAGTAAGTGTGTTTTATACTGGTGTTAATTGAATATTCTTCGGGGATAGTCATCAAATCAAATCTTTTCTGTAGTTGTTTGAACGAAAAGCTGGACTTTTACTAAATTATTTGTGTTTAGTTTAGCCGATTGTTTATACTATAGTTTTGGTAACAGCGTCTTTGAAAACTACAGTAATTTTTCAATAAAAATTCATTTTTTATAGACTTCAAGGAATTTAAGCAATTGCTGTTCTGTGATTGAGTTACAGATAGCTATTTAATACACCAGACAATTCCTTAGCATGAGCGCTCTCGACACTACTCATGCGCAGGAGAAAAACCCAGTAATTTGCTAACTGTGACAGTTGATAATAGAATTATATTGGAGTGAAATTGAATAAAGTACACAGTGTGTCATTAGAGTCCAATCTCGTCCAAATTGCCGTTCTGTCGATGACTAGAATTAAGAGTGGCCATGAACCGGCGCTGAACTGTCAGTGAGCAAATTTAATGGCACAACAATCACAAGTTTATTGATGGAGTGAGATAGTTACCGATCAGATTTATCAGCGTGCTAAAATCTGTGTCTCAGATGAAATTGAACAGAGAAGGCACCTCCTAGATAGAAATTTTCGTTTTTGGAATGCTAAAGAATGACTATTGGCAACAAATCGAGGTGGCTTTTGGTTAAACAGAACAGACGTAGTCATACCCAACAACAAACAATAACAACCCATAATGTCCCACTGCTGGGCTCGGGTCTCCTCTCAGGAGAGGGTTAAGGCCATAGTCATACCCATCCAAGCGTAAATTCCGGTTTCTTCAGATGATACACAGGGTGGTTTTGTGGTGTATCTATGATGATTGTGTATCTATGAATTTAATAAGAAACTCCCTTTATAATATCATAATACTGTTACCTTTCTGGCTAATAAATCCTATGTTTTATTATATTCTTAACTGTACTTAAGTGAAGAAAACACCTCAATTCTGGGTGAGCAGTGGCATATAGTGCTCTACTCCACTACTAAAAGTTAACATCCGTTATCCCCTCTCAATATAAAAAACCTGCAAAGATAACATCTTTGGCTTTAAAATCTCATCCATCTACATAACTAATTAGTCAAATATACTGCAAGGGCCAAGTTAATCGTGTTCTGTAGAGTGCATGGTTTCTAATACCGCCATATTTGGCTCTAATCGTGGCGTCTCACACGTTATTTGACACATGGAGATAAATTTTAGACAAGTGATAGTCGCCGTCTTGAGATTGCTCGAGATTCTCGATCATAACATGTTCTTACACCTTTTTCTTTATGTAAATAATGTCCTAAATACATATTTTTTCGTATACCACCTTTTATTTGTAATTGTGTTATGACACGATGGATTTAGGATCTTGAAAGCGAGGGTTACAAGTTCGGATACAACTCCATAAGAATAATTGTAATACTAACTTTAGGCTGAAAGCCTTGATTTAAGAAAACAGACTGAAAGATTCACTAGATCCTTGTAATAAGACATAGATCTATGTTAAAAATTTCGTCAAGAAGTGCAGTAGACTGAATCGAAACGTTATTCGTATATTAAAACATAAAAAGTAAAGATTTCGGGGCGAACACATATATCCGGATAATTGGTATTGTCCAGTATTTTGTTAAAAATAATAAATATGTTTCAGTCGTTATGCAAAATTAGATATAACGTATTGTTTTGAACACTATTTTATAGGGTATAGGTACTCTGTGTTCTGTGCTTTTTCTTAAAATCTCAGATAGGCCGATTGCCCATACAAAAAATAGTACTGGCCGTAACCTTAAAACTTGAAGTATTAATTTTTCGGTACTCATTTATTTTTGCATAGTGATTTACTTTGCTTAGATTGCGCACATCATGCATTATTTAATTTTCAAAAGTAATATTTTCTTACCTACCTGGCAAAGTAAAGGAAAAGACTGAGTGCTTAAGACAGAGAGGTTTACAGAGAATAAACTTTAAAAGTTATTTGTATAGTTAATTTATGTCAGTTTATTTTCAAAAGTTCATTTAAAATTAAAATTATTTATGTAAAAACTATTGTCGTTTTAATTTATCTACTCTATTTATTAGACACAATGAACAATGATATACGAATTTATACCTTTCCTTCGATATTCCTTTAGAACTGATAACAAGAGAATATCTTTATCTACATTTTGTACTTACGTGTGTATTATGAATCATACTTCACCCGAGCAAAGAAGGTTTCTCATCTAGTTGGTTTATAAACTTTCAAATATTTTATATCTTTTTGTACTGTAAGATCACAATAAGAATTATTGTTCAGAGCTGACGTGCATTTACAATACGCAATAGCATAAATGCTTATTCACAGCATTAAGTTTCACAAATAATTTAGGTATGCACATCAAATAAATACCTGTTCAATTTAATTATTCAGAAGTATGACTACAAATCCGTAACACACACACACACACACCTGCATAAGAACGGTTAGTTTAGTCAGTAATAAACTAGGGCCTAGGTAAGAAACTGCTATTTTTCATAGCTAATACTACTACTATTTTTTGATCATTAATAATACCCATTAATGATAATTATGAAGATATTTGTTACTCTTTCACGCAAAAATTACTGAACGGATATGGATGAAACTTTACAGTAATATAGCTTATACATCAGAATAACACATAGGCTACTATTCACCGCGATAACCATCATATACACGGGCGGAACCGCGGTCATGAACAAGTATACCCATATTTCGTGCGTATCTGTTTTCCTATTTATTTTTGGTAGACTATTAGTATCAATATCTAGTTTCACAGTAGTATTCTACAAATGAAAACTTTAGCAAAAACTACAAAAACTGTACGATTCAAAAATCTATAAAATGATTTTCCGTATCATTTGCAAATTGCACAAAATGAAATATACATGTGCAAGAAAAACGCCATTTGGACGGTACAAAGTATTTTTTCCCCGCTATTGATCTATTAAGTAAACTACCCGAGTGTGTAATGGATGCGGTTAAATGCATTGGATGATACTGCAATTGTGCGACTTATGAATTACTTCATTTGACATGTATGCGATCTCATATTGATAGATTATTGACGGATATCCTGGATCTTTTAATGGACTTTCATCATTACTTTATGACGCTTAGGTATGAAACTCAATGAGGTATGTTATTATAGTTATACAACTTAAGTTTTGCCATAAACTTGAACTGTGTCAAATTTTACAAAGTTTTTGCTTCATTAATTATGATTTTGCATATAAGATATACAAAACCATGAAATTTATTCTGCATATTTATTCTCAATAAGAAAAAAATACAAATGGAATAAATAAAACAATATAATTTGCAAAAGAATATAATTCATACATGTTTACTTATATCTTAATAGTCTTAGAATATATTATTACTAGAGTAAATTATTACAACACAACGTTATTCTGGTAATCCTTTATCATCAGGTGGAACGAACAACTTTATTTAAAAAAATAATATTACTTAACTGAACAGGAACCATATATAGACACAGTGGTCAATGTGTTCTGATAAAATTGATTATAATATTATTTAAAATTTCTGTGTTACTATGCTAATTGTAGGTGGAGCGAGGGTTTGTCGGTTTTGTACATAAATATTATCTAATTACGCTATATCCTAATTGGATTTCCGTTTTAAAACAATTAAATAAAAGGTTAGTTTAACTTTAAGTAAAAGGTTGTTTCGGGTAATTTCGTCAATGGTTATGATAATTTAATCTACGAATTTTCTTGTTCATTTAAAACTTATGGGCAAACAACACTTAACGCGATATATCAAAGTAATTTACATAATGTGTATATATATAGATAATAATTATAGTTCGCAAGTCTATATGTGGCCGTTTACGAGCCCGCTCCGTTCTAGATTTTTTTTATAAAATTTATGCATGATACATATATACTGGCAGATTCTTCGGTCTCTTCAACTACTTTAGAGGTAACTGAAATGACAATAATAATAAGTAAGACGGTATTATAAATATCTAAGTATCTGTATAGAGGTCTTCTTTTCTCTTATATGGTTTTCTAAAAGTATTTCGGATAAGTTATCCATGATCAAAAGTTAGTTGGCTTGGCTTAGTGCAAAATTGGAAGTTATTGATGGTCTCATCAATAACTTCCAATTTTGCACTAAGCCAGAAAGGGAGAAATATTTATTTTATTTAAGGCATAATTACTCGCAGCTCAAAGCTTAAAAAAATGATTTACATTTTGTTACCTATCCAAACTTATTTTCTTGCCACTTATATAAAAACTTTTTCTGCAAATGTTTAAGCAAAAGATAAGTATCTAAAACGTGGTACGAGACCAACTGATATTGTAGGAGTACTGCAGGAGCAGACAATGTGTCTCATATATGTCATTTGTATGCGGGTCAGTTGCTTGTTCCAAAAGTGTGAACCTCTTTGACCTGTGCACAGGCCTGCTTGGTGATTTTACATAATTATGTACGGTGTTCTGTGTAGGTACGTGCATAACAACTAATGTAGATTCTCTTAAGCTTCTTAGTTACATAATGAGAAGTACCTATATATTTTAAAACATGGGATATGTAGGAGTTCTTTTAGCTAGAGTTAGCTTTTGAGCAATTTTTGTAAATTTAAGGAAATTAATTGAAAAAGAGATGGTTAAATTTTCCTGTGATCTTGGTCAGTGTCAAATATAGCTAAAGATGGTGTCAAATCATAGAGAAACGTGTTAATTTACATCACATTTGAAAGAAATAAATTCTTTATCTTTATATACCAAATGCAGGCCGTGGTTCTCCCACGAGCACGGGTCGGTTCGACCGGAGTGACACCACGGCCTCACAGAAAACCGGTGTGAAACAGTGCCTGCACTGTGTTTCACCGAGTGAGTGAGGATACCGGAAGCCCATATTCCAACCCTTCCCCTCATCCTCCTCCTCCTGCCCATCCCACAAGGCCGGAAACGCACTTGTGACACCTCTGGTGTTACGAGTGTCCATGGGCGGCGGTAATCACTTACCATCAGGCGATACGTCTGCTCGTTTGCTCCATATTCCATAAAAAAAAATGCTTAAATTCAAGATTTTTTTTAATGAAATGAATAGAGCAGTGTAATATTAGCCCGTTACAGTTCACTGCGTGACATAGGCCCCCTCGAGGAATTCTACAGAGCCCGGTCTGCTGGTTTTTGCATCCAGTCGCTGCTAGCCCTCTTGCGCAAGTCGTCCCGCCATCTGGCCAGACTGCGTCCCACACTACGTTTGCCAAGACGCGGTCTCAACTCCAGAACACGCTTACTCCAGTGGTCGTTAGTTCTGCGACATACGTGACCAGCCCATTGCCACTTCGACCTACTAACTTTCAGAGCTAGGGCGGTCACTTTGGTTCTCTGGTGAATTATTTCCTAATGATTTGTATACATCAGAGAGGCTCCAAGCATAACTCTTTCCACGGCACTTTAAGAGGTTTTAAACTCCTGGTTTAACCCTATAGTCAGTGTCCATGTCTCGGCACTGTAAATCATCTCAAGGAGGGTTGAAGACTTTCTTCTTCAGGCTCTGTGGTGTATCCGACGAAAATATGTGGTTCAACTTTCTAAATGCTGTCCATCTCAGCGGAATGCTCCTGTCGGCAATCTTCTCCAAATGTATTATTACCCACCAATAGATATATTCCTTGGCTACTTCGAGGGGGGTGCCGCCAATGATTACTTGTCCCTGAGCGACGAGGTCATTGTACATGACATTCGTCTTGCTCAAATTCATCCGGAGACCAATTCGTTACGAGGCTTAAGTTAGGCTATGCAGCATTTCTTGATATTCCTGACATAACAAGGATATCATCAGCAAATCTTAAGTGAAACATGTATATGCCGTTTATATTGATTCCCCCCACGTTTCAAGAGTCTTGAAGATATCTTCCAATACATTTGTTAACAGTTTCGGGGATATCACATCCCCCTGTCTTACTCCTCGATGCGAAAGAACTGTCTTGTTGGACTGTTATGTACTTCGACAGACATAGTCGCGGCGTCATACAGGCTTATCAACACCTCAGTGTATCGAAAATTCTCTAGGCACGCTGCGGGTAGTCCAAAGCAGATTAGGTCTCGATAAAGTCAAAGGCCTTTTCATAGTTCACAAAAGCGAGGCACTGAGGCTATTTATACTACTGGGTCTTCTGTATAGTCCGCTTTACAGTTTGTATGTAATCCATGGTGCCAAATCCTTTGTAGAACCTAAGACTAGCTTAAATGACTTTTTTTCTAATAAAACCTTTTTGATTGAAAAGTACCGCGAAACTACGAATAAATTAAACGTAAAAATTTTAAATTTTAGAATGTTTTGAACCGAACTTTGAAGTATGTCTTCTAAAGCAGCTAGGTGATATTATAAAACTTTATGAGGCAAAACAAATCGGTTCGAGCCAGGTAAATGTGTGAGCCATCAATTAGATCTTAGTTACACTACGCGTCTAAAATTATGAGTTCAAAAATAAATCTGTCTTCAACCGCCCTTACTATTTCGACTGAAGCTGCAAGTCGTTCCGAGTGTTAACGAAATATAACAAGAGTTTTTTTTAGAACTTGGGCTTCCATTTTATTGGAAACATTCTAAGGAAATATGACAATGCGCTTGTATGTAATACCAGAGAAATGGGTTATTTTTCTTTGCGTAAAATTTTCTTTTTATTAGAGCCAGAGCTGAACAGAGTTAGAAGCGTATTAGAAAAGGACACAGCTGATTTTAATCGCGATAAGAGGCTCCGTTAAAGCTTTGCTATTAATAATAATTATTCTTTTTGACTTTATTGATTGAAATATAATGTAGAGATAAATTGGCAGGTGTACTAATCATTCTATAACTCTGTGTAGCTTTAGACGTGTTCGTGAGTAATAGTTGAAAGGAAGATTATATTTCAAGTAAAGCTGAGATGAATCTTATTTTAATAAATGTGCATTACCGTCTAAAACACTTATAAAATTATATTTAACTTCAAACGAGAAGTATTCGAGTTTCATGTGTACGCGCCTTGTGTCGTTCCGGACGATTGGCAGGCGACACCGCGACGACTCCGGGGCGCGGCATTAATTAACAGCAGCGACATCTAGCGGTGACGCCCTATCAATCTCACTGGGACACTTTTGTCGACCATTTGTCGGTGGTATTTGGGGCGTACTGAAACCGGCATTTGTTTGGCATCCTCTCTATTATGGGTTAGAAATCAAGTGAACTGTGCAAGTTCAAATAATAAATCTGTTCACTGTTACCAACTTGCTAAGGACTACCTACTGGTTAATGAGTGAAATATTGTCTTGTATAGATTTCCGATTTTATATATGTTACTTATTTACTAACTGCGCCCTTATAGTTATTTAGTCCTTATATCATAAGCTATCTGCTAGTGAGTCCCGTCCAAAACGGTCTAGTCCTTCCAGGGATTAACCATATACCATATGTACCATATAACAAATAAACAGACAGATAGACGGACAGAGAGAGACAAAGACAGAGCCAATTAAAAAAAAAAATTAATATACATGTCGTGTTAATATGTTTTCATATGTATTTAATGAAAAGCTGTTAATTTAAAATTACAATCAGACTATTTGTTTAAGTAAATTTATGTCAATATTATATATTTATTGATGAAAAATTAAAACTAAGGACTGACTTCAACCTAGTACCTCACAAAATTTTTATACCATAGCAAGGTTGGCTGGTAGAGAATTCCGAGGGCATTTAATCCGCAGATGTACGTAAAAGTAACATAAATATATAAAACATTTAGAGTATGACAAATCTAAAGTTCATTTTGAAAGCTGCTTTATCGTGGTATCACCGTGGGAGAGCCACGCTTCGGAATGCATGGGCCAACTCGACCGGAGTGATACCACGGCCTCACAGAAAACCGGTGTGAAACAGCGCCTGCGCTGTGTTTCACCGAGTGAGTGAGGATACCTGAGGCCCATAATCCAACCCTTAACCTCATCCCCCTCCCCATCCTCCAAGGCCGGCAACGCACTTGTGATGCCTCTGGTGTTACGGGTGTCCATGGGCGGCGGTAATCGCTTAGCATAAGGCGATACGTATGCTCGTTTGCCTCGTATTCCATAAAAAAATCGTTTAGTGTAAATGTCTTTCACATGTATTGTATTTGTTTAAGTAGTTCAAAGTACTAACAACGTAAGTGACATATTAAAGCTTAAGAGTTTCCATTCATATAGGATAACGACTATTAGTCTATAAAAATAACTTCTAGTGATATTTTCTGTCATTTCTCGCTTAACACTTTTTAATGGCGTAATTAGTTCTTGTAACACGTGTATGTTACATTATGGCATAGTATGTAGACACTCACAACAGTACATACAATATTTCAGTGTATTACATGCAACGCTATCATCACATGTCATGCGCATTACCTAAAAATGCATGGCAATTTATATCAGTCGTTGACATTTTGTGGTATTTAATAAACTGTCAGATGTTTGGTACTTGATAAATTTGTCTTGAAACTGTCTTAATGGCAGCAACCTGCCCACCAGAGCGTGTGTGTGAGGTATCTGAGCTATATATCTAAACGTTCAGAATGACTTATCTCGACTTACTGATTCATCAATGTAGGGTTTAGGCCGCTGTGGCCGATTTGAAGCCAGTTGCGTGTTGGCACGTGGATTTAGGAGACAGGGTTTATTACTATGAATAATGTTTCTACATAATGTTTCGTTATTTTTGTACAAAGTAAGCGCATTTTATCAGTTATCGAACATCCGACCTACCAAAGTTATCTAAAGCGTTATAGATTTTCTTCAAATTTTATCATAGACTACCATCATAATGTGTTTCACATTTTTCGATGGGGCTTTAAAGGGCTTTATTTCAACAAAAAAAAAAATTTAATTTTAGCACTTTGTGAACGTGGTAAATACACATATTTCTGCGAAACTTCATCTTTCTAACACTAACAGTTCGGAAGGTGAGAGGACAGACGGACTTGACAAAACTATAAGGGTTCCAAAATGTGAACTACCTACCTACACAATACAACAATACCGCGACGCTAGTTACCATTAGAGCTGTGTGATGAATGGATAGGGTAGGTTACAGATGATGAGAACTTATGTAAGCCTCTTTAACTAAGCTATATGCTTGTGTGAGCAATAGTTTCAGCTTCAGTAAAATACTGGGTAAAGTTTGTACCGGCATAATTATAATTGTCACTTTAAACCAATTATAATTATTTAAGTAGACATTTCATCGATGTCTGGAATAGTTCCACAAGAGTTACGTTTGCTTTGTAACTGTTTAAACTAAAACAATAAAACTTTATGATATATTTTTAAGGCATACAACTTTTTAGTCGTTAGCGTTAATTAACTCTTCTGTTACTAAAACTCAATTCTAAGCTCACTGAAGTTAGAGCTGAAGAAACACAAACCAATAATAACCAGATTTTTTTTTATAAAATTTTATACCCTGACTTGTCTATGTGGCAGTAATCATAAAGAGTAAATAATTAATTTATTAGTACGGGTAGATATTATAATACTAAAATGATCGATTAATGGTACACCTGTCTATAAATAATCATCTCTGTAATTTATGCGGACAAGTAGACATGATTTGAATAATAAAGAATCGCTCGAATCAATAACCTGTTACCGACTGTAATTTGTCTCACTAGATGGCGAAATATGACCTTTTTTTTGATAAGGTGTAATAGATTTCACTTTAACTTACGACCATCAGTCCGCTTGGAGACATGGTCTGACTTGAAGACAATCTAAAATTTAAAAAACCCCTCCGCAAGCACTTAATCGTGTATCATCATCAGCCTATCGCAGTCCACTGCTGGACATAGGCCTCTCCAATTTCACGCCACTTAGTTCGATGTATGGCTTCTCGCATCCAGCTCCTGCCAGCCGTCTTGCGCAAATCATCGCTCCACCTGGCTTGTGGACGTCCTACACTACGTTTGCCGAGACGCGGTCTCCAGTCAAGAACTCGTTTATCCCAACGGTTATCGGTTCTTCGGCAAATGTGGCCAGCCCACTGCCACTTCAGCTTGCTAATCCTGTGGGCTACGTCAATGACCCTGGTTCTTTGTCGGATCACCTCGTTTCTAATGCGATCCCTTAGAGAAACGCCGAGCATATACCTCTCCATTGCACTTATTACAATTATATGTATATCACAATTAATCGTGTAATCATACGCCAAAAACACCTTACATCATTTTCAAAAAGAGCCGATACTCTTACATTGCTAAACCAATATTAACCAAATATAGCTTAGAAGCACCGCAAGGAAACTGGCGTTCAAACAAAAGAACCGCCTTGAAATGGGTCCATACGTTTGAGAGCTACGATGCCTAAGACAGATACACACACGCACAGACATCGACGTCAAACTTATAACACCAATCTTTTTGCGTCGCGGTTTGACAATGGCTGGCAGCGGATGGATATGGACTGCCCAAGACCGGGATGGTTGGCGCTCTTTGGGGGAGGCCTTCGTTTAGCAGTGATCAGCTATAGGCTGAAGAAGTTGTAACAGATTTCTTCTAAGACAGCCTCATATAGATGTGGTGGAATGTACTTCGCATTAATTGTGACTTTTACACCTTTTCTTTTTTTATTTTCGTGCGGAAATCCCCTTGAATACCACCTCCTGGTGGCATGTCAGACTCGAACCGATTAAAACCGCACGGCAACGTGGGTGCTAGGAGCCGGGGAACTAGGTGCACCCTAGGAAGGATAACCTTGGAACGATATGACTTTTACTCCTAGAATTTAATCTTAACCTTGTACAGTAGCCATAAATGAGCTTACGATAGATTTAACTATATCGACATTAATTCTCAAATAATTTATCAAAATGTTTGTTATTATTTAAAATTAAAATATATTTTTTAAATAGAACCACATTTCTAAATATATTTAAACAATAAAACTTGGCGTTTTATAGTCGTAACATCATGTTTATAATGTATTATGGTCCAGATGGTGTCGGTGATGCGTAGCGGGATGGGTTTCGGCAAGAAGCCAACAAACTTAAACTGTACTACGCAATTTTTATAACGACTTCTCTGATCATTTCTTAGTTATTTCTACGGTCTCATAACATGATAAAGAATATAACGATATCTACAATCTACTGGATTTTGTGACAACTTCACTGGAAATGTAGCGTTGGCATAAACACCAAATAATGTAAAAATAATAAAAAAAATTTTTTGGCAGAAGCGCCTCAAAGTCTCTGTTATTATAGTATTTTTTTTTAATTTTACGCCTTTAATTACTATTGATATCAGTGGCATTGAAAATTTGTAATAAAGTTTCTTTTTTAAGGTAAAAATTGTTTTTTTTATGGTATGTTCATTTAAATATACATAATATATAGATAGAAACAGTAGTATAAGTCATCTCCGTTATTACATTTTATAAGAAAGTAATTTAATTCTGTATTATAAAAATGTTCATATATGTGTTAGATAGGTATGTCTAGAAATGACAGTCTTTGACCTGTCACGTAGACACGTAACGACAGAAATTGAGTGATGCATCAAAAAGCATTCTCCTTTTTATATCATTGTAAATGAGATAAGAAATATGTGTAGAAAATATTAATACAGCATGACAAGCTTAACATATTCTTTCTAACAGTTTATTGATGTGTCATGTATTTCTTCTTGCTTTTCTTTTTATTGGAATAATGACAAACGAGCATACGAATCGCCTGATGATAAGCGATTACCGCCGCCCGCAACGTTAGAGGCATCACAAGTGCGTTGCCAGCCTTTGGGGGATTGGAAGGGAGATGGGGGAGGGGTTTGGGTATGGGCCTCCAGTATCCTCACTCACTCGGTGAAACACAACGCAAGCGCTGTTTCACACTGGTTTTCTGTAAGGCCGTGGTATCACTTCGGTTGAGCCACGCTTCGGCATGAATGGGCCGGCTCGACCGTTCCACGAATTTTCTCCAAAATAAGGAAATCATTAGGGACGAAACAATATTACAGGATGGGGGAGGGACACATGATTTTAACGAATAAGCACGGTACCTAAGTTGACGGTCATAGGGTAGGTCAGATGTCAGAAGTGTCTCATTGTAATTTGTCTGTTACATGTAAGTATTTTGTAACGAAACAATTCGACAGAGAACTGGAGTAGGTAGTCCCTATCGCACGAAAAGTCAGCTCGTTGAAGTGAAAGAGGGCTAGGCATGTGCTTCCCATCAGGCAGATTAGAGAAACTTTGTTAGGCGTAGGCTTATATAGAAAAAAATGTCACCGAGCGGACTGATGGTCATTGGAGCCGACACATGTTAGAGTGGAAATCGCGATTAGACAAACGTAGTGTGCACACCCTGCGGCACGATAGACCGACAACTTAAGGAAAATGACAGCCCAAGCCAATAAGCTGATAAGAAATGTTTGTATTTAGATATATATATAAATAACTATGCTTATCACTTATATATATACATATATTATATAATACCTATTTATTACTTATGTACATAACTATGTGTAACATTCTGCTTAACAAAGTACAAACTAGTTTGGAATATATTGAGGTTATTATTATATGGGACTAGTATATTGTTATTAGTTTTATTTTATAAAAAAGTTGCACGGCCTTATTTATAATTTAAAGGTTATATTAAAGTATAAATTAAAAGATTTTAATATGTAATAGTTCCCAATGAAAGAAATCGCAAATAGCTTTCATCAGAATCTTAAAGCGTTACAAGTAATTCATAGTAACACGGTCAGCGCATGCGTCTCGCTATCATCGCGGTGCGTAACGCTTATCAGCGCATCAGCACTTGAATGTAACGCAGTGTGTTTTGTCTTAAACAAATTGCTTGTTTGTTTAAAGTAGTTTGCAGTGCACTCACCTCACACGGCCAGCCACATTGACTTCGTTTATGCAAAAAAAAATATCATTTGAAAAATTTGAAAAAAAAATATTAACCTATATTTTAGTTTGTGTTATTAATACACTATATTTACCTAAGGTACATACATATATAGGATGACAGTGAGAACTACTTGAGCTCTTTATGTCCCATTTTTTTTAACTGGCTACCTATCTGTAAGTAGGTGGAGAACATTTATAAAAGAACTGAGATACTTCTACTTTTTTAGTCAGTTAAAATGAGTTTGGGATGACTGAGGGTTTACTGACAGTAAGAGATCTTGTCCTTTTATGTTTATTTTCTTTATAAGTAAGTCTAAGTAAATAAATATACTGTACTATAATTTTACAACTCAAAGATTACAAGACGATTAAAACGTAGTATCAATATACCTGAAATCCTGCGCTTGTCACTTACTCAATGGAAATCAGCAAAATAATTGGTTTAAGCATACGTCATTACGATGTTTATATAGTAAATATTATACACAGAAATAAGTGATTAATTTAAAAAGTTTTTTTATATAAGCTTTTATTACTTGTTAATAAAAAACATATAAGCCCTTTCATTTCATACCTGGGTTGTTCAGAAATATGTACGGTGCCATTTTGATACGGAGGCCATTTTGGATTAATATTGATTATAAATA
Source organism: Hyphantria cunea (assembly GCA_003709505.1). Taxonomy (NCBI): domain Eukaryota; kingdom Metazoa; phylum Arthropoda; class Insecta; order Lepidoptera; family Erebidae; genus Hyphantria; species Hyphantria cunea. The sequence goes on along the minus strand of PKRV01002066.1, from coordinate 861,804 downwards.
ATTTCATTGTCATCAGAACTAAAGGCATGTTTCAAATTTCAGGTCATTCGGTAATCGGGAAGTGGTTCGAATTTAACGTGCAAGATTTGATTACAGACAAACATCGGAACAGGTGAAACTAAACAAAAGCTTGTAAAAAGTGTATAAATCCAGATACTATACTGAAAATGCAACTGACTCGCAACGCTAATATTAGCATCCTTACCGATTTCCCATGGGCGGTGTACAGTGCTTTACACTCATATATCATTGTTGCTGCACACTGGTGCCGCTAATTAAACCACTAATCCATTAATAAGCGTAATATTTACACCAAACTTTAGGTTTGAATGCGAGATATATAATCTGGCAGTAACCGTCTAATCTACCAGGTGTTGTTACTCTGAAACTATAAGAACGTTTATTTATAAAGTGCAATTGACATCCATATATTTATTAGACTCTATTTATTCGCCGTGTGGTGACGGAATAAGAATACCAACACTCACCACTCCTGATTCATACCATGGTTCTTGTAAGAGCTGGTTAAAAGAGCTAACTATGAAGGACAATAGTGCTGCAAAGAGGATGAGACCAACCTGTGTAGCCAGCATGTTAAATGGACCTTTATTTCTTTTCTACGAAGAAGTCTATGTGCAGCTGTGGACTATTAAAGTTGTTGATGATTATCAACTGTAGTGTTTCTCTCTTAGTATAATCTTTATAATCAACTAGCTGACCCATCAAAATCAGTACTGCCATTTTTTTATTTATCATATTCTAAATTACTGGACAGATTGCCTTTAGTAATGATGCTCACCTTAGCTTCCCTCAGGTAGTAGAGACGAGGCCTAAAAAAAATTTCAATAGTAAACACAGACGAAGTTCAAAGTTCAAAGTTCAAAGGTTATGCGAGTACATAATGTGTTATTAGTAGTAAACCAAGATAATCTCGTGACACTCAAAGGCATTTTCGAAATGATTTCACAGAACATTAAGAGCGAAACATCAGAAAGTTGATGTGTACTCTATTATAATTGCTTATCCATCTTTTTTGGTATATTGCAGATGATAAAAGTTGACTACCGAATGGAAAAATCTATTTAATTTAATCTTGACGATGGATATTTAATACAAATAATGAAAATTACAAACAATAACAAACTAACAAATAAGCTAAAAAGAAACACAGACTTAGTGCTAGCATTGGAAACGTGATTAAATTAGTTCTGAGTTTTTTGATATTAATGGCCAATATAAGTTGACTTATCATTGTACAGGTATTAGTCTGTACATTGATTACTTGACTGCATCTGTGGCGCAGTGGTAGCGAATGCGACTGCTGTGCTAGAGGTCTCGGGTTCGATTCCAGAGTCGGACCAAATGTTTGTATGATTTGCAAATATTTTCTATGCATAATATGTATGTATTTACAAAAAAAGTTTATAAGTATTAATATCAGTTGTCTAGTACCCATAGTACAAGCTCTGCTTAGTTTGGGACTAGATGGCGTTGTGTGTAAAAATGTCCGAAATTTTTAATTATTTATTTATTGATATATCACGACAGGTTGACTGGACTGGATTACTTGTAATTTGACGTAAACTTAACTTTAACTTTCTGCAAAAATAAAGCTTAAAATTCTTGATAATTCTTACGTTTCAATTACAGAAAACTATTATATACCTTAAAGAATACTATTTATCAACTACGACTTGTTTTGGCATTAATGCCGTAAATTATAAGTCAAAAGAACAAATTCGCGTTAACCGGGCCACATTTGATCCGTTTCTCACATATACCTTTAGCATGGGTTTATCGGCGAGCGAATTGCCGTGTCATATTCGTTTGGCGGAACGTATTATTTACAAATAAAGCTTGCCGCGGTCCATTGTTGGCCGCTCCGTGAAAAATCGTCTCGTCTCTAGCGTAGCGATCTACCTTACCGTGCCGATAAAGGGTTTCGGGTACCAAATATTTAATACGATGCTTGTTAGCCTAATGCGGCGACCGAAACGGGAGGTATTGTTTTGAACTTGTAATTTTTGTTATATTTTTTGGTGACATTTCGAAAGTTATTGGATTGTAAGCTATTGTTTTATAGCGTACAAATATACGTTGTAAATATAAAAATCATATTGCCAAATACAGAATTGTTGAGTACTTATGTTTGCAACATTTAACAGTAAGTAGGAAATATGACGGCATTTGAATTGCACAAAGTTATTGATACTTTGTAGTACTTTAGTTGCAGATGAGAGTTTCATAAACTTTGAACTAGGTTTTACAAATTTTGTACTTCTTTTACTTTCTGTTGTAAGCAGTAAATTTTATATAAATACATTGTAAGTTTATATGAATTAAAAGTATTCATATTTTGTATCTTGTTAAAATGTATTGTAAATTAATTAATGTCAAATTTAAAGTTTTATTTCGAATCGGTCGTAGGTGATGAGTTAACATATTTTCTATAACAGAAACAACGCAAATTAATGTCCACCCAACACCGCCGCCGCGCTGGTTGGACGTATCAACGTTGAGTAGGCATTTAGATAGATAGATAGATAGATAGATAGACAACTCTTTATTTATACACCATAATACAGAGTTAAAGAGGCAACATAACACATAAAATGTCCAAAGTGTATAAAGGGCGGCGTTATTGCCAAAAGCAACCTCTTCCAGGCAATCTTTAATTAATGAAAGAAGATGAAGTTGATTTTAACCCCAACACAAAAAGAGAGGTGTTTAAGTTTGACGTCGATGTTTGTCTGTCTGTGTCTATGTGTCTGTTTGTGGCATCGTAGATCTCAAACTGATGGATGCGGTTTTCTTATAATTTGAAAACGGATTTCCTTGTGGTAGTTTGTACAGATGTTGTGTAAGAGTATCAGCTCTTTTTTAAATTGATGTTCGGCATTTTTGCGTATGATTATTCGATTTAGTGTTTGCATAGGGGATTTTTTAAATTTTATAATATAAGTTACCGACCACGTAAGTCGAAGAGTGGTTCTCTTTTAAACAAAATTCGGCCAAATCTGACTTAAAAAAAATACAGTTACACCATGTGATATTAGTTGTCATAAAAATACTAAATTTACTTTATATCTATCTACTTACTAACTAAAATCTGTATATCACAGATTAGATTCTGGGTACTGTAGTAACAGAACTATTTATTAAAACAATACATTACAATACAATCATACAAGTGTACATAAACCTTATGTGTTATATACATATAACATATATACACGCGCCTCGGAGAGCACGTTAAGCCGTAGGTCCCGGGTGTCATGAACTTCTATGGCAATCGTTATTGGGAAGTCAGTGCCCTTAAATATACTGATAACTAGTTCAATCTTCGAATTCAGTTCACCCTCAGGGTGGCGGAGGTCCGATGCCAGTCGCTCTGTTTAAAAACTGATATTCAGGTAAAACCGGTTGAACTATTAGCCGATCCCAAATCTTGGGAATAATAAAGGCTAGGAAAATGGTAATCTGTTAAATACATAGGCAGACGACAAAAAGTATCCAAAAAAGTCATTCATTGATGGGCACATACCCATATCTAATGACTTATTCACAATTTAAATGATGAAGTTAAATGAAGTTGGTGAAAAAAACTTGTTTATTTGATTCCTTTCATTACTTAATCCCTGACGCCGAATGTTCTTAAAACGTTTTTTGTTTAACTAAACAATGGTTTCGCAGGCCAGGACGGAGAAGCCGATACGATCGCTCGTGACTGCCGCCCACGAGACGTCGATAACTTCATTTCAATGTTGAGTAGGGCATGGTGTTAGTGCCAGCGGATATATACCAACAAGGTGGTACTAAGGTGCCTATGACTGTAAATTTTATTTTATAAACATATAGAACTAAACTGAATATACCCTAAATTAGGATGTATGTGAAATATAAAGTTATCATAATCATAATATATATTTTTTGCAAACAGTGGTTTGAATTCAGATGGGTTGAAATTTTATAATTAAGCATCTCTATGTGTGTGTCCACCAAAAATTAATGATATAAAGTAAGGTGTCTAACAGAACTGTAAATCAATATATAAAATGGGATTACCTGTACATGTTCCAGAGAAATGATAAATATTCATTAGAGTTTCAAGTACATGATAAATTCTTTTTTTTTGTTTTAAAGAAAGCCGCTGCACTTGCACTTGACACGAGGGTCATTTTACCAAAGATGCAAGATGCGAACACAAAGAACACACAAATCTTTACAAGATTTGGTCACAACTTTATCTCTTTTCAATTCTCACTTTGAAAGATCAAGAAACGTTATTAAACATCAAAGTTCTATCATTTTTAATATAAACAATGTTACGCTTAATCGAGTCTTAATTATCTTCTGCAAGCAAACTTTCTTTTAAATGCAGAATAAATTAATTCATAAATCGAAATTCTTAAACTTCTTGCTCTTCTTATTCCCTGTTTTGTTGTTTTTCATAAATACTTTACTAGTATTATAGAAACAGTTAAATTCCTGCCCGCTAACATAGCATACCCACATTGTGAATACACATAGTTTCAAGGTATTTGCGCCAGAGAATGCTGTGAACTAAAATTATATCGCGTTACGTTCCATTATTTTCTGTAAATTGTTTATTTTTGTGTAACCTTTTAAACTTTATATAAGAGGCTGTAGTATCTGGGTATAAGTTATTTGACGAAGTATAGAAAGAAAGTGATGACTGTTTAATATCAGTAATGGAAATTAAAAGTTTTTACCCGACTGCGAAAGAATGAGGTTTATGTTATTCTAGTCTATGTATGTATGCATGCCCTAGAGCCTAAACGGCTTGTCGTATTTTTATGTGAGCGTTGTCAATAGATTCGTATTAGTCGTGAGAGTGACCAGAGTACTAAGTGGGTACATCAAAATTAAAAAAACAACGAAAAAAAAAATTATACGCTGTGGGATTCTTTAATAGTTCAATACTTGTTAATTGATAACTAATGAATGGGCAATAAATATGATACTGCAATATTAACTTTAAAATATAAAGAAATTAATAATTTAAATAAAATATCTATTAGGGAACTGTATTTATAAATTCAAACAATTTGTTTTAAAACGGTGACTATTTAGCATAAATGTAAATAAAGTAATATTTTAGGTGCAGATTGTTAGTTATGTATTAACATGGGGAGTATTTAACTGGGCGCTTAGAAGACTTGCACCTTAATTTCCTTTTCACACCAGACACAAACACACCAGTCATTAAAAACTTCGTCAGCCGAGATTTCCCGCGATAAACTAAAGAGTATTTAAAAAATTTCTAACGTCCAAACGGTATTTCCTTTACGTCTTATTTAAACTAACCAAGTTCAATCTAGATAGGGAAGGGACCACACGGGGATGTCTCACTCGGGAGTAGAACCTGCTATCTTAGATCTCGAGACCGCCGGATGCATTTAATTATCATTTTAAAACCAAAGGCCTCGACCGGTCACTACGGAACGACATTTATTTTTGGACACCGAACTGAGATAACGTCGATTTCAATTTTTTTAAACTTACCTCAGGTTTTTGAAGTTTTCGTGAAGATTTGACAGCCCGGTGTCGTTACCTGGCGATCTGGTGCTTGCTTCAAAAAATATTACAAGGAAAAAGACAATTTATGACAAGATTTAAACTGTTGCAAAATTTTTGGTGTATTGTTCTTACCGAAAATACCCTGACAAAATAATGACACTGGTAAGAGAAATAGTTCATAATAACTCGGTTTCATCATGGGTAGTTTCCTATTTAACAAATAGGGTAAATTCATTTTAAAAATGATACGCAAAACAAATGTAAATGTGCATCGATCCTTCTCCGAGTATCGTCCTATTTCCATATTGCCTTTTCTTTCAAAAGTTTTAGAACGTCTTGTTCACACCCAATTGAATTCATTCCTCGATAGAAATCAACTCCTAAATCCTTTCCAATCAGGTTTTCGTGCAGGTCATAGTACGGTGAGCGAGTTGGTCAGTGTCACGGATGACATCAGGCGAGGCATGGAGAATGGAAATCTCACAGTTCTTTCCTTACTGGACTTCAGCAATGCTTTTAATAGTGTAGATTTCCACATCATGCTTGGCATATTGCGCTCTATCAACATATCTCCGACAGTAATTGATTGGTTTCAAAGTTACCTGTTTGGACGAAAGCAGCGTGTGCGTCTGGAGGAATCCTTATCTTCTTGGTGTAACACGTCTGCTGGGGTCCCACAGGGTGGCGTTTTATCTCCTTTACTTTTCACTTTATTCATAAACTCTATCTCTAAATCATTATCTTCATCCTACCACCTTTATGCAGATGATTTTCAAATTTATACACAAGCACCGTTACATAAATTATCGGAAGCCTTCTCAACCATTAGTCTTGATATGGCACGCATATGTGAGTGGAGTTATCGATATGGGGTTGTAGTGAATCCTTCTAAGACTCAAGTTATTGTAGTGGGCAGTCCTAGGATGGTGTCAAGAATAGACTGGACACAGCTTCCAAACATAATGTTTAACGGTACTGCACTGCCAATGAGTACCTGTGTTAAAAATCTAGGTATTTACATAGATAATACCTTAACTTGGGGTCTCCAACTGCGAGAGGTTAGTCGAAAGTTATTTGCATCGGCGGGATCCTTGCGAAGACTACGAAATTTTCTCCCAACAGCCACTAAAATTGCACTTGCACAATCCCTTCTTCTTCCTATACTCGATTACGCTGATGTCAATTATCTAGATATCACGGAGGAGCAACTTGACAAACTTGAGCGCCTTCAAAACTTTTGTATTAGATTCATATTTGGACTACGCAAATATGATCATGTATCTGAATATCGCAATCTGCTCAAATGGCTCCCAATTCGCCTTCGACGGAATGCTCATATTCTTTCCCTACTTTATAATATTCTATTTCATCCGTGCACTCCACCTTACTTAAGGGAACGCTTTGTTTTCCTTTGTGATACACATTTGAGATCCCCGAGGTCATCTGAATCTCTGGAACTGGCAGTGCCAACTCACTGCACCAGGTTTTATGATAAGTCATTTACTGTCCAGGCGGCCCGACTGTGGAATGATTTACCAATGGCTATAAGGCGTGCCAAATCTTTGCCCATTTTCAAAAAAATGCTCAAAGAACATTACCTATCTTCTTAAGTTCTGATTTGCCAAAAATGATATTTTATTATTATTATTATTATTTTTCATTCATTTATATCGAAAGTGTAGATATTGCATATATTTATGTATTTATTTGACTGTATTAATGTGTAACATTATTGTAAGTATTTATCTTAATTGAATGATTTCCTTTAATTATTTTTTTTAACACCAACCCATGACTTCGTTTTTCTACAGTCAATTTGTCCATCTAAAGGTTGCCTGGAAGAAATTGCTTTTTAGCGATAAGGCCGCCATTTGTACATGATCGTTTATATGTTATGCTTCTGAATGTAAACTGTTTTAACTGGTGTACAATAAAGTTTATTCTATTTTATTCTATCGATCTAAAAAATACTGACGAGTTTTCACTTACTTGTGAACAACATATCAATAGGCCCGTCCCGTATATAAAGAAATTTTTAATACTTATTAAAACAGTAAAGCGTAATAAAAGCCACAGTGTGTTCATTAACTATTCTATGAAAAAAGCTACATTACATTATAATTTACAGTAAAGGCGTCTTACAAACGCTATTTAAAAGTTGCTAAATCGAGTATCAGTACAGTGCGCGCATGTCCCTAAGGTTGAGGGTCGCGGAGCGAAATGAACTTTTTAGGTAAAAAATGGTGGTATGAGGCGAGGTACGAGTGGGCTAGAGATTGACTGTTAAGTAAACACAACCGACCCTTTATTCAATCAATCGATATAGAGAAATAAGTTGGACGTTGTAAAAATATCTCAATTTATTTTTATGTATTCTTAATAAATAATTCTGATTTTCTATAGGTACAATAGAATCGTAGTATCACGTCAGTAGTTCATTAGCCTTTAACAATCCTTTGCTAGACTTGACCTCTCCTTTGAAAAAAGTCCTTGACCTACTATACCACACAGGCCAGACTGGGTTTTTTTAATGTAATTACGGGCAAACGAGCATACGTGTCAAATGATGGTCAGCGATTCCCGCCGCTCATGGACACCCGCAACACCAGAGGCGTTACAAGTGCTTTGCCGAATCCTCACGCACTCGGTGAAACACAACGCAAGCACTGTTTCATACCTTCTAATACCTGCCTTACTTACTTAAATACATACTCAGCTTTGTGATCCATTATTCCTGTCTAATTTGGACTTTACGGGTACAGTGTGTACCCAATAATTATCTGTATTTGTAAAACATCATTTAAGCACCGACATCAAACTGTTGTTATAGACGCTTTGAGTTCTTAGAAACACTTGAAAGTTCCTGGAAGGATAGCTATCATTTTTAAGTGAAAAGTGTAGTTATTTTATTGAACTTAGTATCAACTAACTGTTTAAAAAAGGAATTTCCATGGTAGCCTTTGATACCTGATAGGAATATTATGTCGACAAAGAAATAGTAGTGTAGTTTAAGATGTTAAGATGGTAACTAACTATTTACATTTTCTGGTATTATCTTATTTTCGGACTATTTTTATTGAATTTTGTCCGCGGCTTCCCACACTCAGAAATAGACATTTTCATCCCCTATTTTAACCCCTTAGGAGTGGCATTTCCAAAATTCCTGTCTTAGTCCCTCTTTTGTCTGTGAAATTCAATATTTCATTCGGATTCTCTTTAAAATACAATTTACTTGATAAAACATATTTAAATTGTAAGTATAAACTATTGTTTTAGCGTTCAGGCTTTATTAAGACGTATATTTAACAAAATCGAAGTGTAGTCGCCTGACACTCCAATCGCTTTCTTGGAATGGTGCTACTATAATCTCCGCGTCCATCTATCAACGAAAGGGCTAGGACCCTTTGGTTGAGAAAACGACTTCTGCGCATCCAACGAATCTGGCCAAGTTACGTGCTGGTCTCTATACTAAATGTCTATCTTTATATATTATTAAAACTGTGTTATTTTATTAAAAAGTATTTTGTAAATCGATAGCATTTTAGCATTCAACATTTGTACCTAGTTTCAGATGGTCGGAACACTTTTTTATGTTTTTGATTAATATTTTATGATTCGAAGATGTGTGTTCACTTACCAACACTTAGCAAATTCGATGTTTGATTCTATGAGGTTACCGACGTTCGATAGCACTCATATTGGTTCTGTGTTGTCAACATAAGTCTCATAATCATGAACATGAAACCTGGTTTTCAATTGTTATTTTATATAATTGTGACGACAATAAGAAAGCACCATATTAGAATATGTCACGTAAAATATTTATTTAAAAATTATTTCGTATTTGTCAATAAGTGTGGGCGGCACTTAGCCAGTTTGTTTTTATTGAAATAATTTGCACATTCCGACGCACGCGTTTAGCGCCATTATAGCTCGAGGTCGTTGACTGTGATTCTAGATGTGACAATTTGTGACGGTCTCAATATGTATCTTTTTTATTTCTGCAGGACATTATGTATTAGGTGTCGGGTATATTATCATATTTTATTTTAATTTATTTTTGAATAGCGACTGCTTTAATTAACATAGCTATACATTTAGAATAAAACTAGATATTGATGTTGCAGTCGGAATTCTTAAGTATTTTTAACAGGTAGATCAGTCAAAAGAAGTTTTACCGCGATATCACCCCATTTTAATCTGATCTAACCCAAATGATTCACACAAAGTTACTTGTTGAAAAAAACTAAGGTTTGGTAAAATTTACTTTTAATAATTCAATATAATAATAATAAATCTCTTTATTGTACCAGAGTAGAAACAAAATTAGGTTAATAGGAAAACTTAAACGAAGGAAGTACAATTTGTTGTTCTGAGCCTGGGTGTTCTTTGTGTTCGTTTCATGTATGTTTGTAAAGTCCCCCGTGACACAGGAATGAAGAGCGGGAGTTGTCTTTTATAAGTAAAAAACAATAATAAAAATCATGCAATATAGGCGTGACTGTTACGAAGTTCTTGATGCAAGTCTCTGAAGGAATATCTTTAAAAATTTAAATATTAATATATTTTTTATACTTGTTGGCGATCAGAAAATAAATCACATTCAATTTAGTATGCTCTTCTACTTCGAGGTTTTCATTTATGCCTCAAATACTTTAGTTTAATGTGTTTCCGCTAGGTCAATCTTTTTATTGCTATTTAATATTTAATAAAATCTCTTTAAGTGTTATACCAATAAAAACATGGCTGTACCTTGCCACGTTTCGTTTTGATACTTTCTGGTAGTGTAGACGAACAATGACGAACAAAACTGTCACAAATGCTGGATAAAAACAATCTTTGAAGCAGTTTGTACTTGGTGTCAAAATTTGAGTTCTGTTGGTGCATAACTTTTTGAGTTCTTGAAGCGTACCTGCACCTTATAGAAGCACCACTAAGAATTTCTCCTTCCGTTGAACTTGGTATTTTGTCTAAAGATTTATTTTAAAGAGGGTTCATAACTTCTTCCTTTTTTTAATTATTTTTTTTGCTTCTTATTATCAGTTCGCTACGCTTTACACATAGGGATAACGGAGTTCTGCAAATAAGTAAAACATCATCAATCTATCAACAACCCATAATGTCCCGTTGCTGGGCTCGGTTCTCCTCCCAGGAGAGAATTAAGGCCATACGTCCCCACGCTGACCAAGTTCGGGTTGGGGACTTAAGTAAAACATATCTGAGAATAAATAAAGTATCAAAATCACCTAATCTCACTCTCAGGTCAACGTCAGATTCGTTGCTTTCTTAAATAGGGGATGGGTTTAAGATACGCTTTATTTTTGTATATCTAGTGTGTTTAAAGGTGTTTTACTTTAACAGGTTATACGGTTCCAAACGCTGCGCCCGATGCAACACTCCTATATCTGCGTCGGAGCTGGTTATGCGTGCAAGAGATCTGGTGTTCCACGTTCACTGCTTCTCCTGTGCACTCTGTAGTACCCCACTCAACAAGGGAGACACCTTCGGTATCAGGGATGCGGCTGTATATTGCAGGTAAGCCACGATTGTAGATACACATCTAATAAATACAGTATATATATAAAATATATGTATAAAAAGAGCAAGACATTTGACACACAGGAAGTCTAGAAAAATGTATTTTATATGAAATGAGATTACACACTTTGCAATCCAAATCAATGTCGTCTATTGTCGTCTGTCTTTTTACGTTTGAAATTTAAATTTATTTCTAGAAAGATTTAGGTTACCAACTTGATAGTAGGTCTTTTGAACATAAAACTCTTTGAAAGACGTTTAAGACTAGAGTTAGGATTCCTTGGCCTTTACTTGTTTCAATCTGTAATTTAGTCTGGTAAGGTCCAGTAAAGTAAAGTAAGTATTGAGCCGTCATTTTTAGTGTAAACACCATAAATCGCTAAACTCCTGCTTCCCGCATAATCACGTTGGGTTCCACGGGAGCTAATATCTGAACGGATATTCCACCCATACAGTTCAAAAGGCCGTCGGCTTCAAAAGGCTGTACACAGACAAAATTAAAACATTGAACAATTTAATACCACTTTTAACGGCTCAAATTAATACTCTGTGGCGGTTTTATGCGAGTGTAATACACATAATACACATAATACACAAGGGTACCTACTGTCCATTAAATGAACGGGGTATGAAATGCAAAAATATTCTTGATATCAGAGTAGTTCAATACATTTCGCTTGATCAGATGTATGAATCGGAGTTTAACAACTGAATTTATCCGTTGTGGATTAATGCAGGAACATAAAAACATTGTTAGTACCTATACCTCACTCACAGAAGATTTTCCTTCACAGGCTGCATTACGAAACCATACCGGAGTACGGAGCGCACATGGCCATACCTGGTCCGCCGCAGATGTGTCCCGGACCTTATGGGGGTCCACCCCCAGGATCACACTACCCCCCATACCCTTCCCCCGAATTCGCTCGGGTTGATACTGATGTTCCTAAAGGCCCATTCTTCAATGGATCGACCGCTCCTCCGCCACGACAGAAAGGCCGTCCCAGAAAAAAGAAGCCGAAGGACCAAGATATTATGTCAGCTAACCTTGGTGAGTCTTTAAGAAGGCATAGCGAATTATAAATATTGATTCAAGCGAACTCATAACGTTAATATTCAACGGTCGTTGTTACATGAAACATTGAGGTCGTTTTGCCGACAAAACGCTTACAATTTTATTAACACATTAAAGTCAAAACCGCACTTACCATCGCCAGATTATCGAACTGACTTCCCGAGTGTTTGTTTTTTATTTTCGTTTTAGATACAAAACCTGTCTTTATCTGACGGAGTTCGGTTGGAGTGGTACGACAGGAATTCTTTCTCAAGTTTGAAATTAGAACATTACATGCTTAAGTTGTATAAAATAATTTCTCATATAAAGGTAGATTATATATTTAAAAACTTACAAAAGTAGAAACAGTATAAGTTGAAACTTTTTCCTGTTAAGTGTAGTCGCAAGGAGACGTAAAATTTTGTCGCAATAAAACATTTATATCATCGCGAGCCAATAGTTGCAGAAGCCTTACCCAAACTTTCTTCTTGAGAAACATATTAAATCTCGGCATAAGCAAACTAAAAATCTGAAAGTTAAATAAACGAAACAAATTATGTCTCGCGTGAATTTGAATGTATAACGCTGTATTATTTTTATTGCTCTAATACCGTTTGGAGTTCTATTTTTAAAAGAAGTTGAAGAAACCAACAGATATATATCATTGCATTTTCACACACTGCAAGTGTTACAGTTTTTGCTTTCATTAACTTTGTACGATTACCTATTAATTAATGTGGTCCACGGACATTTCATACGGTTGAACGACTTCCCCATAATATCTCCACTATGGGTTTATTTATGAGGTGTTTTAAACTTTATATCTTAAAACGTTTCGTAATGGAAATTCTATATTAATTCACAAACACTCATTTACCGTAAATAAGGTAGCGGAGTTGTTCCCATTTTGTCGACTATAATAATATTTTGTCCATTTACCTCGGTCGTTTTTGTGATAAGCAATATGTGATGTAATGATTTATAAAAATAAACCGAATGGCTCTCACGGCAGGAGTTCATTCAACACAGACAATTTTTTTCTCATGAGTCAATTAATTCAACACATAAATCATTAGATTGACTGCCTCGGTGGCGCAGTGGTAGCGTACGCGACTGCTGTCCCTGAGGTCTCGGGCTCGAATCCTCCGAAATATTTGATCCGATCAAATGTTTATAAGATCTGCAAATACTTGTTTTGGAGTTTGGGTGTTTTCTATGTATAATATGTATGTATTTACAAAAAAAATATATGTAATAATATCAGTAGTCTACTAGAAGGGACTAGATGGCGTTGTGTGTTAAAAAATGTCCGAAATATTTTTTTATTTATAAATATTGTCCGAAATTGCATTACTTTATTTATTCATCTATTATCTATAGTTGTTCATATATTATTGGTTATTATTAATTACCAATGATATAATATTTGATCTTTTTATTGTATTCTGCACCTTCATTTATAGAAGAATTGAAGCTACAATTATTATCATTACCATTTTATAACAGTAAACTCACATTTTGTTTCTTAACAATCAATCTAAGTAATGTTATAGTCACCATATATATTACCGCCTATCTACAATTAACGACGACAAGAAATTACACAATTATCTATGGCATTGCCCTTTACATAATGTTGAATGGTAATTTTAATTTTATTATCAAACAAACCAACAGCGGTGCCGGCCTAGCTCGGCAGCGTGGAGAGTTTCAATAACCTAGAAATTATTTAAATCATATTTTAATTCATAAATTATGTAAAATAATCCGTGTGCTTAACAAATAAACTTAAGCTAATATAAATTATTTTATACAGAAGCATTGTGTGTTTTTGCTACTTTAATAAAAGAAACAACAGTTTTTGGGCTGTCTCTGGTTTTCGTAAAGATGGAAATGTATGCCAATTCGGTTAAGATGACTAAAAATTGACATAATGGTCTAAAATAGCTTCAGAACCAGTTTCTCACGTGCGAGCGAGCAGTTCGCGTGACGGTAGGTTCATCATACCCTAACATTTCAATGAACCGAACCCGTGGTAGTAAGTGCAAGGAGCATTTCGGCATGAATTATCAGAAAAAGGCTGCTCACCCATAGTGAACTTTACGTCTATATAAGTTTAGAACTTAAGTTTCGGTTAAGATCCGTTTACGTACATTATTGTAATTTATTCTTATTAGTCCAAGCATATTAGTTGATACTTTGTTTTAAGTTTGAGGTAAGGTATAAGGTGTTTAATAAATTCTACACATGATGTGGCTGTCAAGATTCGGCTGCTCCAAATGTTTTCATTTATATTGATTACCAGTAAACCTTGGACGTAAATGCGTTGGTGTTTCCGAAATCTGTGCATATAATTACACAGGATATAGTGGAATTTTTTCTTCTTTTTTTATTTATTCAGACAAGGTCCATAGTGTTAGTATACAAGGTCCATAGTGATATTAAGTTTTGTATTGATTTTATGGTTTATTATTTCTCTTTCTTAAGATATCAAAACAGCTTTCATAGAAATTTAGCCTATCCGGGTTTTGTAACGTGTATACTTTAAGCATATACACTTAAAAATATAGTGATTATTCGATTACAGAAGACTTTTAATTTTTACTATTTTATAGACTCTTCATGACTTTAACTATTAACTATGTATATGTAAATCATGTGAATAGTAAAATCATTGTTTCATAACACTTTAATTGCCTCTGTGGTTCGGTAGTATGCGACTACTGTGCTTGAGGTCTCGGATTCGATTCCCGAGTCGGACCAAATGTTTGAATGATCTGCAAACATTTGTTTCCGAGTTTGGGTGTTTTCTATTATTCTCACGACTAAAACGAATGTTTTGACACCACTCACATAAAAAGATGACAAACTGTTTAGGCTTTAGGGCGTGCCAAAGAAAGATACAGACGTACATACACTCGAATAACATAGCCCTCCTTCTTTCGCAGTCGGGTAATTAGACGGTCATGTGTAACAAGTGTATCCAATAATTATCACTTCTAAGAATATCGATTGAGGCTATCGGTGGGTAAATTCATTTAACATCTATCCGCCCACGTAACATCTTAATTACCATCGGCATATATTTATAAGACTCTCTATATTTACTTATAACTGTAGTGCGTTGATGTAAATTATTAATAGTAAGGTATTTTGCTATTATTGTAGGTAAATAAATTTCTAAATAATAAAATAATTATTTCAAGACTAGCTTTTGCCCGCGGCTCCGCCCGCGTATAGGTCGGTAACCGCGGCAAACTGTAGCCTATGTCTTATTCTGATGTATAAGCTATATTACTGTAAAGTTTCATCCAAATCCGTTGAGTAGTTTTTATGTGGAAGAGTAACAAACATCCATCCATACTTACAAAATTTCGCATCTATAATATTAGTAGGATTTAACTTATGGTTCTAAGAAATGATTACCTTGCGGTTTTTAATCGGTTCGAGTCTGTGTCGATCCATTTTGCAAGTTGGAACCTTTTCGCTGTTTCTTGGAAAAGGAAACCTATAAGACTAAAATCAACACTAACTGTGATTAACTTTTCTCATCAATTGTGTGTACTTGCGTGTTCATGAAGTATTAACCTCGTATGGGATGTTAAACTAACCTGCTTTATGGGAATATTACTATGCAAAAGAAAGCACTTTTGGTATCATTGTCTTAACAGAATCCCCGCAGCTCCGTGAGAATTTTTTTTTCCCCTTAGAAATGACGTAAAGGTAGTCGAAATGATAACTCTACTTTGTTAATGATTTCTTAACAGAGAGAGGCCAAGGTATGCAATTGATTGTGCCTTTTGCCATCTAGAGCATAGAAGCCATAAGTAAAGTAGGTTTTATCGCATATGTGTTGTTCGAGATTGCTCAAAAACACTGGTAACACTCATGAGACCTTGTCAAATTAATCTTACCGTTTTCTCGCTATATTTAAACATTTATTTTGAGGTATCTATAATAATTCCTAAGTTTGTTTACGTACTTAGATTCATACAATATAACACAAAAATAGTTAAAATGGTTAATAAGGGTAGGCAGTTAAATGTAGGTGGTGGGTACCGTGATATTAACTCATATAAAAAGACTACGGTAACCGCTTTCCTAGCCGCATATCCTTTTTTTTACACATTAGAAACATATAATGAATGTTAGGTTCAAGTTTCAAAGTTGGATTTTTATACATATATAGCGAACGAGGGATGGAATGTCTTGTAAAGAAATGCTGTGTACAATTTCACTAAATTGGTTAGATAATTATATTTTTTACTGCAATATATTTGTCTTGTATGGGGTGCCACCCCACGAAATAGGAGACCGAAATACGAGGTTCGATTCCCGGTTTATGTACGCACATTAATCTTATGTCGGATGGGGGCGGGATTGTTATTATTTTTTTATTATAAATTTGTCGCTTATTGTTATGGTAATGCTGTGGTGTAATGTTGTCGGCTATTGAATAAAACGACTATTAAACATAATCTTTCTCATTGTGGTTCAAGTGTTCAAACTGGTTGTTCCGGATTGACAATAAACTAAATTGTTTTGTTATTTCGTATCGAACTTTTGCAATGCAATTAAATTCCAAACCCACGCATTATATCAGATGTTAGTTTTGAGGCAATTCTATCGAAGATCGCATAGAAGAGTCCACCAGGGAAATTCTGGTTAAGCAAACCATGGTATGATTTGCTTAACCAGATACCTACAGAGCAACTGAATTGAACATCAGACCTGTGGAGTCACTTGTTACCCATTGAACGTTACCACACCGAGTATTCTATAAAATGATAATGACTGTGAATACAAGAAGCAAAAAATTTTGATAACTTATTAATGTAATCCAATTATTGTTAAAACACAGCACCAATAAGTACTGAGGTATTTGGATAACCGACAAAGAAAAGAATAAAAAAATTCTTATTTTGTTGATTTTTAAATTTTTACTGGGTGCGAAGCAATTATCAGATCATTGTGGCCAAAACATGTTTACTAATGAACAAATTAACATAAAAAAGTTACTCCATGTTATTTGTAATTAGTATCGTGTCCCATTTTAAAATTAACGGTTACTACTCTACTGGCAATCTGACGATTTCATTTCATTTCACTGACAATCTGACTTAATAGTACAACGCATTGTTCTGACACTTGTATACATCCAGCCGTAGATTCTACAAGAATACCACTGAAAGTCTAGAACAAATGTATATAAGAGTATAAATATAAGAGGATAACTGGCAGGTACCATAATTCATTGCCATTTAAAGATATAGTCGGTATGTGCAAATGCCAATGTTGAGTATCCAATTCAAAAATAGTATTTTAAATATTCTTAGTTTTCTTTTGATATCTAGGTTCATATAAGGCATTCAATTTACCTAATAAGAACTAGTCGGCACCTGTCTCGTAAGATTAAGCGATTACATTGTACAATGCGGTCCTAGTCACCAGTAAATTATATATGACACTGTTCAGTACTGTCTGACTATAGGCTGTTGTTACATTAACAGCGAGTAGCGGATTGAACGATAGCTTATTCTAGTTAACAGAGTGTTTCGAAGTTGTGTAATTCGTCAAAAGCTCATTTCAAGACTTAAGCGGTACGTTATAAGTTGTTTTTAAATCATCTACGTGTTAAAGAGAAAATCTATTTCTTTATGGCGGTTGTAGGATTAGCTAAGAGATATAAAAAAAATATGGTTAAAAGTGTTACTTTTTTGTCTCATTTGATATGAAGGTTTAATAAAACTATTAAAGTATAATAAATCTGTCTTCTGACTTCAAAAGGTGACCTCATAGCCCATATTTTTATCTAGCGTTTTAATTCGAACATTGTGAACACATATTTAGGTATAGTATTAATCGTATATAGTGTTGTATTTCTTTTATTTTCATAAATAATCAGTTATACGTTGTCAAGTCAATCGTAATCGTTAATTTCTTTTTAATTAATACAACTTTTAAACACAAATCGCTTAAAAGCGGACAGTGAGATAGTTGCCTTAGTCCGCTACGTTTTTGCGAGTTTCCACAATGGGTAAGTTGTATACTTGTCTTTTTTCGCGACCAGTTATCGAAGTCGTCCGGCCGTAGGTAATGTTGTGTTATAGCACCGTAGGTTTGCGTAATATGGTGAAAGGCGGAGTCCCACGCCTATCATGCAGTTTCAACGACGATGTGAACAATGTTAGGGCCCACATAATAAATATTATAATATGAATGGTATCGCACTAAATTATTACCAACTAGGTAAGTGCTAATATAGACAAAAATTGATAGATGATAAAATCATCTATGTTTTCTGCGTCTTGTCTATTGTCAACAGTAGCTTTTGTCAGACCAAAAATAAGAAACATGAAAACTATTTAAGTGATGTAATAATTCCTAACCTGCTTCTTCATCACGCAGGAGAAACCACCACCTCTAAGTTACAACTGTACACAACCGAAACCAAAATATGAGAAAGTTTGTGCATTCTTATCTTTATCAATTAGTAATCGTCATTGGCAATAAGCCAATTAAAATTTTTGTACGTATTTCAAAAGGTACCAAGTTTAGTTACAAACATTTCTGTAACGCAATCGGTGAATCACACTCGAAAATAACTCATATCAGATCGTTGAGAGCACCCGCAGGACGTGAATAGGGACACAGAATATGCACGTACCCAGCCTGTACGTGATTCTCTTTAGTTGGATGTTGGCTCTTCAATCTGTTACTGTTTTAGAGTATTCAAGTGTGGGTTCAATTTGAATCTGGAATGACTAATTTTGTTTTTAATTTTTAATAAGGCAATTAAGGATGTTAAAGTAGAAATAATGAAAATGTCTACTAAATTTGTTTTAAAAATAAATTAACAGTTACCATTTATAAGGGTCCGTTCCACAACTTGCTGATAATGTTTCTAATAGATAAATGTGAACTTATCTGTGAAATTACTACAGATTTCAGTTTCAAAATATTTGTTATATTTGCTATATATATATTTACAAACAAGCTTTTTTAAATAGAATCATATGACAAATAACTATCTGAACCTATATCAGGAACTAGTGGAACTGGTTTTCAATATTTTTAAGCTGAGAAAGAAGCATTGACAGCACCTAGATACATTCAGAAAATATTTAATATAACTTTTTTATTTTAATTGTTGTTTTTCTCTATGAATAGAGTCCTATGAGAGTGTAAGGCGCCTCAACGTCACCGCCTCCGTCCATTACCATCGGGTAAGCACTCATGAAGGGCGGAGATTATTTTAAACTCTCATACGCCTTGAACGCCTTTTGCGTACCAAAAGAGTATAACAGGTTCCGTTACAATTCTCCTCCTCCTTTGTAATTCGTACTACGAAAAAGCATTCAATGTATTGTTTAACAATCATTAAATAACAATTTAAACTATTATTGAATACTAATGTTTTAACCTCACGTTAAGGAAAAATGCATACCTATAACATTCTAACAATGTACACATATTGTTGATAATAATAAGCGCGTATATTGTAGGTTTATTCAAAATAGTGGGCCGCCATTTATGTATGTGTAGAAACGACCAAGTACTGGTATAGTATATATTTCTTAATTTTTTACTAAACCCAGATGATGATCAGGAAATGGTGGAATTAATCTGTAAACTCATAATGTCTCTTTTGAAATCGCATATAGAATATTTTACGTTGAAACATAATGAATACATTGAGCTCTCAAAAAATGTGGAGTGAAATTTGGGTATGGGCTTCGGGTATCCCCGCTTACTCGGTGAAATACAGCGCTGTTTCACGCCAGTTTTCTGTGTGGCCGTGGTATCACTCCGGTCGAGTCGGCCAATTCATGCCGAATCTTGGCTCTCCCACGGTAATAATAAATTAATATAATAATTAGTACGAAATAATAAAATGAGGCAATACTTGAAGCGTTTGGATTTAATTTACTCTGTTCACAATACGGAACAAAACTATGTAGGCCCCCGACAGGGATAACTTCTATTAAAGCTTAAAAAAAAATTTTTACTTTTAAATTATATGATAATTCGCACATAATGAAAATTTTTAAAATATTACACCTTTAAATATAGTCAGTTTAAGTTTGAATGTTAAACTAGCAACAAAAAAATTTTATTTATTGCTTTAAACTTTAATTTAAACTTACTTTTTACTAAAGTTAACTGCCAACTAAAGTACGAATAATTTTTAAAGATTTCGCTGAGCGAGTTTTAAATACAATTCCTGAATATAACAGTGTTACTATTAACACATAGAAACTTACTGTTAGACCATTTTTAAATTAGAAGCTATTACATGGTTCATTTTTTTTTGAATGGCAACGAAAAATAAAGCTACATATATATTTAGATCATTGTTCGATGCTCGAGTAAGTAATAATATTCTAGTTGAGGTCAATATCACTTAGTGCCTTTCGTAATTAATTTATTGTTACATATATTGTAGTTAGTGTTAAAGATGTTCAAGTAGAGTATGATATTTTGCCAATGCTCAGTTTAGTCTTCGCTTTCACCATTTTTTTGGGTACGTACTGTCTCTGATTTTATACGAAAGTAGGTAGTTGCTCCCATGTTACCGTTAATTTATTTCAAAGTTAATTGTCTAATATACAGCTAGACAGTGTTTCAAAATGATTTGAAGGAATATAAAAAGCAAAAATATACGCCAAATGATACATTTAATGCGCATTTCACAATCACTTAAACCATTTTAAAACGAAAGATATATAATAAATAAAAGTAGTGTCTGTTTGTAATATAAAAATAACCGCTTTTTATTAAATGCATATGTATATGTACGGTACGGTACGGTACATATATCAAAATAACATTTTTGTCTGTCTGTTTGTCCCGGGCAAATCTCCGGAACGGCTGTTCCGATTTCGACTTTCACGGGCTGATGATATAAAGAGTAACTTAGACTACATTTTTAGACTAGCTTCGCCCCGCGGTGTTTCCCGCGGTTACAACAGCAAACGCGTCTAATATCGCGGGGCTCAGCTAGTATTTTATAAATAAATAAATAAATACTTTCAGATATTTCATCACACAACGCCATCTAGACCCAAACTAAGCGGAGCTTGTACTATGGGTACTAGACAACTGATTTAAATAGTTATATACTTTTTTTTTGTAAATACATACATATCATACATAGAAAAACACCCAAACTCCGAAACCAAATATTTGCAGATCATACAAATATTTGGTCCGACCCAGGAATCGAACCCGAGACCTCTAGCACAGCAGTCGCATACGCTATCACTGCGCCACCGAGGCAGTCAAATTTATAAATTTGACTTTGTGATTTCTTCTTGTGGTGACGGATTAAGAATATGACGTGTCAGCGCTTTCTATTCTTTACGTCAGTGTCGTAAGAGGTGGAGGAGGACTAGCAGAGCAAGTTGCGGAGGACAACAAAACTGTAAAGAAGGACAATTTGAAGCAAAGGAAACATCAACATTGACTGCCTCGGTAGCCTAGCGGTAGCGTATGCGACTGCTGTTCCTGAGGTCTCGGGTTCGATTCCCGGGTCGGATCAAATGTTTGTATGATCTGCAAATATTTGTTTCGGAGTTTGGGTGTTTTTCTATATATAATATGTATGTATTTACAAAAAAAAAGTATATAAGTATTATATCAGTTGTCTAGTACCCATAACACAAGCTCTGCTTAGTTAGGGACTAGATGGCGTCGTGTGTTAGATGTCGGAAATAATTATTTATTATTTATTTATCAAGCCAAATGGCCAACGACACCTATGGCCAAATGATACAGTAGACCAAAACCCTTTTGCTAAACAGAGGCGTTTTTCCATGTGACGTAGGAATCCCTCAAATGATTCCATCGCCGCCTACATCTAATGAATGAAGGATAGTCTTTCGCATGAGTAAGCCTTCAGTGACTCGTCTATCTTAATTTAACATTAAAATGTGTTACCATTTTAATTGGGTTAATCAATTTACCGTGGGAGAGCCACGCTTCGGCATGAATGGGCCGGCTCGACCGGAGTGATACCACGGCCTCACAGAAAACCGGTGTGAAACAGCGCTTACGCTGTGTTTCATCGAGTGAGTGAGGATACCGGAGGCCCATACCCCAATCCAACGCACCCTATCCCCCTCACCATCCCCCTTCCCCCAAGGCCGCCATAGTGTGGGTCACGATGCTGCATTGTTCTTTTTCGAATTGAGGATGGTGACCACCACTCTTGGATTCTGCTCATGCTTTCCATCAGGCAGGGCAGAGTCATTTTGGGAACTTAAATATAAAAAAAAAAAATTGGGGTTGTCATATCCGAAATTATAAAAACCCCTAACTAATAAAAGGATGAAAAAACGCGTTTGTCCAGATGTAGACAGTTAAAGGCTGTTCATCTAAGTTATTATACTTACGAAGGCTTCGTAAGTTTTGCGTAAAGGACACAATATGTACCAACAAGTGGCTTAAAGTTCAGTTTATTAAACACATTACGAAAAACGGCCGCTGTAGATAAACATATCATATAATTACGCTATACTTTCCTAAATATCCGAATGTGGTGTCAATAAATTACACGTTAACGGGTGACACTACAAAAAATCGTTTTCTAATACAGTAACGGGAGCGGAGAGCCAGCTGCTTACTTAGTTTCATGCGTTCTATCTTTTTGGAGTTCCTTATAGTTTTTTGACTGGACATAAAAAAGAAAAAGTAAATTTATCAAAAATTTTTTTGCGGCCGACTTTATTTTTCGTAATTGGAATTTTCTATAGTAACCCAATTGACGAACTGAAACGATATGGAATTGCGTAAAAAAATTACTAATACGCTATTATGAAATAGTCCTTATTAAAACGTGGAGTTGGAATATACATATTTATTTGTTTCACTTCAGCGCGGAATAATTATAATTCAATAACTCTTTACTGTACTCTAGCTATTTTTTTATAAAAAGTTTGGGAAGAAATCACTCATATTTGTATACCTTTTAAGCTTACTATTTGCAGTAAAATAAATATAATACCATAAATTTAAAATTCAATTGACCAACTGAAATGATATGGATATGCATAAAAAATTACTAATACACTGTTGTGAAATAGTCCCTCTTAAAACATGGAGTTGGAATATACATACGTGTTTATTTATTTGTTTCACTTCAGTGCGGAACCCGCGTACCTGATTCAAAGGCGAGCACCTTTTTAAGTCTTTTGTTTTAACTTTTCTACCAAGTGCGTCGTGTTGCACCTCCATAAATTTAGTATAGCGTCCCTCCCGTGATTTATTTCCCGCCAAAATATGTGACTTTTTATTCTTTTACTTTTTTAAGTATCGGACATTTCGAGTAGCGTCCACGATCGTTGATAGGGTGGGCGCGTTCCAGTACCGCCGGTAGTTGGTTCAAACACTTTTTTGATTTTTATATTATTTGTGAAACAAAACGGCTTTTGGAGGTGACTCTATTCTTTTTTAAACGTGACAAAGGCTTTTTGGTTTTATTTATTTGATTGTTTTTAGACAAAGGGATACATTTTATTTTGATTTTTTTTACTTTTAATAACTCTTAAGTGTACTCTAGCTATTTTTTTATAAAAAGCATGGGAAGAAATCACTCATATTTGTATATCCTTTAAGCTTACTACTTGCAGTACAATAAATATAATGCCATAAATTTTCAATTTACTATTGCACTTTGTTTTATAAAAATACTAGTTGACCTAGCGAACATCGTACCGCAGTTTCCCGCAGGTAGAGTACAATCGTGGGAAAAAAAGTATTGTAACTGCTCCAGTTATATTTTAGTATTCTTCTATTAAAACCTTGTCCTATCAATAAAGAACACATAAAAAAAATAAGTATCCGATTTGGTGCAGTCGAATGAAAGTTATGCGCGTACATAAATTTCGGCGATTCATTTTTATTCGTATAGATCGAAACGCTTTTGGTGTTATTGAAAGGACGAGTTTTGTAGGTACTTCTCATGGTTTGTAACTAAAATAATAAACAATAGAATGAAGTATATATTTAAGAATCTTCGTGAATACTTTAAGTCTTAATTGACTTCTGAATTTTCATGTTTCAAATTAAAAAATAATTACAACGAAATTGAATATTCCTGCCGCTTTTATCCATTTATTTGCATAGGCAAAATTGGATAATCATTTCTTTATATTATTTTATTCGTTTATCCATTTATAGTGGAAACCAATTTTATTGTTCAAGGCAAATTGATATCGATATATTTTATTACAATAATACTTACAAGTTACTTACGTTCAAGTCTTCACGGCAATATGGTGTTTAAAGCTTATCGCTTCTTTCAATTTCTTGGTTCAATGCATACGTCATATTAAAATGTGTTTTCAAATGGAAATATTATATATTATATTACGGTTCCTGCAATTGTTACCGTCCAATTAGTTTTTGTTTTCATTTATTTCATAATCGATTATTGTATATTTTTTCTTATTTTAAAGGCTATATAAATATTTTTACTGTAATAAGTTTTCATTTACAATCCGAACCAAAACTTCCGTATATTGACTACCAAATGGTTGAGATTTTAAGAAAACTACAACCTATAATAGTAATAAGTAATTAAGATAAAGTATCGTGTATATGTTTGAATATTTAGTTTCAAATAAATAAAAACCGATGTTATATCGGTTTGTGTCCGAGTAATCAAATGATTTCAAGCCTCTACTTCTGTTTACCGACAGGCGTGATATAGAGGTGCACCGTAACTTTCTCACATCACGATATACGTCACGTCCTTAATGTGATATCCTTGTACATTTTGTTCCTGCCGCTATCTGGCCCGAGACATCTGTATCAGTGGCAAGCCCAGTTTTATTGAATCACTTATTTATAGTCGGACCTCGGAATGAATTAAGAAATTTTCGGTATAAAAAAGAGATGTTAGTCCTTTTTTAAAACAAACGGGTTTTTACTTTATTATGTATTTAATTAATGAATTGTATTGTTTTCAGTTTATATCACTATATCTCTCAGTATTGGGCAAATAAAACGAGAAGATTAAAGTAAATTTAAGGTTACAACAACGTTCGAACCTGCGATTTAAAAAAACACGCTTCATAATTAGGATAACCGCACTTACGGTATACGTTAAGAGTAAGTATTAATGGCTACTTGAACTTGGTTTAAAATCTTATGTTTAAAATAAATATCTATATAGATATAAAAAAAGAATGAGATCCATTGGATAAACACATTTTTTGCTATCTTCATTCATAAAAATGTAAGAAGCCTGTTATTTTTTTACCGAAGGTCATATATTTTTTGAGCTAACATGCGTCACCGCGGTCACTCATATATTTTTTTTCTGTTTATTTTAATAAAACAATTTTATTTTGTTAATTTATGCCAGCATATAAAATACATTAAAAGCAATGTGCTCATAAAATTTTTGTTTAAGCCGTAGGGTGCCGTGTTTGATAGTGACGTGATGAAGCTTTGTCGATGGAATTTTATTACCTCTAATGTATTAAATGAATTAAAAAACAGTAAATTAATTAATTAGCGAAATTAATTTAGGTGTTTCATTTAATTAATGTTATTATTTTAAATTTGATACTGAAAAAAAAATGCCTATTCAAAAATTGGTTTTTTTAATAAAAAAATAATAAAAAATGTTCATTTAATTATATCAGTATGATAATATATTATTCAAATATGATTTAAATTGTAATTAACATGGTCATAGCTTCTGGTTACACTCAAAATAAATTATTTATTGAATTCTGGAAACGTCCTTACTTGTTATGATTTATCCACTTCTAGAAAAGGCCCGCTACGTAAGTACAAACTATATTGAGTTATTTACGAGCTCACCCCAACTAGATGAGTAGATTGGTGCTAAAATTT
This sequence comes from Hyphantria cunea, assembly GCA_003709505.1. Classification (NCBI taxonomy): domain Eukaryota; kingdom Metazoa; phylum Arthropoda; class Insecta; order Lepidoptera; family Erebidae; genus Hyphantria; species Hyphantria cunea. The sequence goes on along the minus strand of PKRV01002066.1, from coordinate 835,805 downwards.
TAATAAAAAGTGCAATAGATGTACCTGTTTACGCAAAAATATTATAAACTTATAACACTATTACTGTTGCATAACTTTTTGAAAATTTATGTTTTTCGTCACGAAATATCCGATAATATCTCAAATTGGTAAAATGTACTTTATATGTGTAAATGTAAAATTTTATTAATTTAAATATCAAACACAATAAAACGAAAAATATTACATCTATAGAAAGTGGACGTACGCCCTTCACTAACTTACAAAGATTTTAATATTTCGTCGTGATATCAATGTACGTTTGATATCTATCGTTTCTATATAACTCCAATGTTTTTAGTACTAATAATATCGTGGTCTGTTGCATGAGTTAGTGTCCCCGGTAGCGCCCCCCGTGGTTATGTTATGCGATACAACACATAATGCCGACGAATTCAATAATTTTACATTTTTAATCGCGTCGACGACTCGAAAATATCTTTAGTTCAAGATCTATATCTCGATATTGACTTTCTCGATGCTGTACCAACTTTAAGGACGGTTGTGCAATCATATTGGTAGTTGATATGTATGTATGTATGATATTATTTGCTCAGACTTAAATTAACATATTATTTTTTTGTGTGATGTACTAACATATTTCAATTATACTTTTTCTCTATAGCTTGTGGATTACGTATGTTTTCACTCTTTTCTTAACTTCCATTTTTTATTTTTATCATATTTATTCTTAGCTATTTTAAGCTACAAGATAACAATATACTAAATTTTGTTTAAGTAATTACAACTTCTATAGGTTTTGGGTAAATTTGTTAAAAGTATAGTTGAAGAAATACTAAGAGATTACTAATGATCACAGTCAGATTTAAAATTAGCTTATTCTGAAAATTGTCATTAGAACAACAATGGCATGTTCGTAGAAAAATAAAAAAATATTTCTAAATTATATACATAAATTAAAACAATATTAGTTCTATCATAGGCGAACGTACCTATTTTTACTGACCGCAGTAAAGCACTTCGAACGTTCGTTTTTGCTATTACAAAAAAAATGTGGCCACCGGACGAAGTGTTATCGTTAAGGAAATCTCATTTTTTGTTTTCGGCCTTAAAAACATGAATGGTACGTACGATTTATGATATCACATGTCTTTTTATAACCCACCCATGTTTTTTTAAGTTTTTTTCCTGCTCCTTATCTTTACAATTTTGTGTCTCAATCTATTAATAATGTCTTCTTTTAGGATGCGACATTTTGTGTCGATGGTAATCGATAGCTGACGTGTCATTGACGGTACATCACTAGATGCATTTAGTGATTGGTTAGATTTATGTTTCTCAGTGATTTTTATTTTACGACATATAATTTTGCTTGAACATCGAAATGTAAGCTTATCCTTTGCATAAAGTAGTTCTCGTTAACAACTAAATGTGTGCGTGGTTACCCGGTGCTTGAAATTTGACCATAATCTATTTAATTAGTTTTTCATAATATTAATTTAAAAATACACCACGCCGTCTATTGCCAAGCTAAGCGGAGCTTGTGTTGTGGGTACTAGACAACTCAAACAATTACATAAATACATTTTTTATTGAAAATATGGACATATTAAACTTAGAAAACGCCCAAACGCCGGAACAAATATTTGTAGATCGTACAAACATTTGATCCGCAAGGGGGTCAAACTTGATTCCTTCAGCAGTCACATTCTGCACTCTTCCTCCATATAAATTTTAGACCAACAGTTCGCTACAGGACATTGGTCTTTTAACTGTGTCAAATTTCATACTCCTTCGTTCATTAACCATCATCATCTACAGCCCATATTGTCCCACTGATGGGCTCGGGTCTCCTCTCAGGAGAGGGTTAAGGCCATACGTCCCAACGCTGGCCAAGTGTCATCATCATCATCATCATCATCAGCCTATCGCAGTCCACTGCTGGACATAGGCCTCTCCAATTTCACGCCACTTGGTTCGATCTATGGCTTCTTGCATCCAGCTCCTGCCAGCCGTCTTGCGCAAATCATCGCTCCACCTGGCTTGTGGACGTCCTACACTACGTTTGCCGAGACGCGGTCTCCACTCAAGAACTCGTTTACCCCAACGGTTATCGGTTCTTCGGCAAATGTGGCCAGCCCACTGCCACTTCAGCTTGCTAATCCTGTGGGCTACATCGAAGACCCTGGTTCTTTGTCGGATCACCTCGTTTCTAATGCGATCCCTTAGAGAAACGCCGAGCATATACCTCTCCATTGCACG
>PKRV01002066.1:809282-833558 GCA_003709505.1 Hyphantria cunea | reverse complement strand
TGCTTACTCATGGAGGGGGTCATCCCATAATCACCACGCTGGGCAGGCGGGTTGGTGATCGCAGGGCGTAACTTGTTGCACCGGTGACGCTGCTGCCCATCACCGGCCTATTGTATTTAGTTACGCCTTTTAGGATGGATATACCGCCATCGGTCGGTCGCCAGAGCCTCGTTTGTTATCTAGCAGGGTGCACCGCGTGCAGGTGAGGTTGGCTGGGGGCGAAAGATTGTGGTTCGCCCCCACACACCCCAAGGCCAAGTGTGGGTGGGAGAAAACGTTGTGGCTACGTATCTTGCCGTTGAATGTTTTTAATGTTGAGTGATTGTTATAGTATGATAACAACCGGGACCGACGGCTTAACGTAACCTCCGAATCACGGAGACGCTCATTGTAACAAGCCATCAGCGGCCACCCATCCAGGTACCGACCGCGCCGTCGTTGCTTAACCTCGATGATTGAATCTAATTACCGAGTGCAACTGAGCTATGAGCGCCTCCTCACCTCTCTTCTTTTCTCTCTCGCCTTTGTACTTACATTTGAATAACTTTTGTAAAAAGCGCTGCAAACTTTCTACTTCACGTATTTATACATAGGTAACACTCATTCATTCATTCACTTTTTAATAGGGTACTTCTATTCACGACATAAAACCTCCTAACTATTTGAGCGCTTTTCTTTCAATTTAATACCTACATCATACATCACACAGCATCCAAAGGATAATTAATATTGTTATTTTTAATTTTGCTCTAAGAAAATATTCTTGAGAAAAAATACTTTACATTACACAATTTTGAAAATATTATATTTTATCATGATAATAAATAAATAAATAAATATGTTCAGACATTTTAACACAGCGCCATCTAGTCCCAAACTAAGCAAAGCTTGTACTATGGGTACTAGATAACTGATATTAATACTTATATACTTTTTTTTTTATAAATACATACATATTATACATAGAAAACAACCAAACTCCGAAACAAATATTTGCAGATCATACAAACATTTGGTCCGACTCAGGAATCGAACCCGAGACCTCTAGCTCAGCAGTGGCATTCACTACCACTGAGCCACAGAGGCAGTCAAAAAGTCAAGAGGCATAATGAGACTCATTAGCTGTTAGGTATAAAATCATATTTTATTACTAATACCAAAACTCTTACGTTTAAAAACGTGGAAAAATATGCATGTCTTTCTTTTTGCTTGTAAAGACCGTATCATGAACTTGGTGCACGAACGCCTTAGGCGGCTTCACATCAACGAGCGTACTTTGACCTGCCTCACCTTGTTTATTGACCCATTTTTTGCACATCGCAAGGTGCCGACATAGTATTCAAAAGGTCTTCGTATATTGGTTGTGGTTATCACTGGTTGTGGAATAAATCATGTCGAACAAACACTGGACACTCAACGCAGCACATCGCACGATCGGTGTAGTAAGTTCTTGTGTTTTCGTATTCGCGTTCGCTTTTTAGAAATGAGGTTAAAGAGAAATTAACTGTAGCGAATACACGTAGAAGTTCAAATCGACTCACGTATCGATTGTAGGTACTGTTAAATTTTATCACCTTAAAAAATATTAAGTACTCTTATTTTAACTTTATGATATACCAATTAGTTCAATAAAAAAAATTGAGAGAATTGTCTTTTGATCGCTATAATAAGGAAATGAAAAGGATTCGACTTCTGAATTAATTTCATCAAAGTTATGTAAAAAAACGTTAAAATAACTTTAACACAGAGACCGAGATTATTGTATTTTTAAAGCGGCCATAACGGCCTGCATTAAAAAAAATCGACGTTTCTCAGCGGCGCGTTCAAAACGTGGTTCATTTTACGTATCGGTCGCGGCCATTATATCGCACCAAACGGGCCACCGCATAATTACTTACATGCTAATTGTTCAGGCTTCGAAACGCGCACTGTGGTTTAAAACAAATTGTCAATTTTGTATTTCGAATATTTAGTTTGCGTTCACTTTTACAATTAATTGAAATATTGTCGTTAATGTAGCATAGCTATGAAACATTTAATTGAAATTGCAATAATTTTGTGGAATAGTCATTCTTATATAGTCAGTCTTTTAAGTAAGTAGCCAGTCAGTAAAAAACAAGAAGAGCTTTTTAGTTGACCAGAATATTTTTTTAATGGTTCAAGGCTCCGATGACTGATTTTATCATTCTTTTGTTTTCATTTTATGGTGAGACCTCGAAAAAATCATACAGACTTTTTTAATTCCATAGACTTGGGTATGTATACAGTAGTTTTTGTATTAGTTTTCTCGTGGAAAGAACCGCTTTATGAAGACGGTTTGCGTAAAAATATTTCAATTTTAAAATTGTAGGTTATTTAAAGTGACGATGACTTATAACATGTGCCTTGAAAATTTGTTTGGTTTGGTTTTTTTAAGAAAATTACTGTTTTACGCAAAGGATACGCATCTTATAATATGCCTCATAAGAATGCTACTACTAAAACGTATAGGAATTAATAATAGGCACACTTAGAGATAATAAAACGTCATAAGTACTATAAATGGAAATAACACACAAATTAATATGAAAGTACATTAAACAAACCTATAAACCTACTTCTCCGCGGGAGAGTCACGCTTCGGCATGCACGGGCTGGCTCGACCGGAGTGATACCACGGCCTCACAGAAAACCGGTGTGAAACAGCACCTGCGCTGCGTTTCACCGAGTGAGTTAGGATACCGGAGGCCCATAATCCAAACCTTCCCCTCATCTACCTCTCCATCCCTCAAGGCCGGCAGCGCACTTGTGACACCTCTAGTGTTGCGTGTGTTCATGGGCGGCGGTAATCGCTTACCATCAGCTTAAAAACTACATAAAATCTTTTGATAAAATGTATACGGCCAGTGGCTCCAGGTCATTGACATCTCATTCATTAAAATCAGTTCAATAGTTTAGGGGCTAGAATGGAGCATACTTGACTTCGCCATAGATAAAAAAATGTGTTGTTATTGGGCACGGGTAACCGCAAATCTTAAACCGTTCCTGTAAACATCGCGGTATGTTTCAGTTTATTTATTAGCAGTATTTATCGGTCGTTAAAACGAAGCCGCGGCATGAGTTCGTCACGGCGTGTGACGTCACTAGTCGTATTGTAACGGCAAACAATGCTCCGTGCGTGCTACGCTCGATTTATGACCGTAGATCTCAACCGGGTTTTAGGTATTTAGCCTGGATTTCCGATGAATTTACTCAGTATTAATTAATTGGTGTACATATTAAGTTCCTTCAGATCTAACATTGCAGTAAAGCTGTTCAAACGATGATAATTTTAAATTCTTATCTCTGGACATGCTACCTGAATGAAATTGGTCGAAATCTTGGTAATGAATATTTTGGTTAGCAAGTTTAATGAATAAATTACCGATGATAGTGCCAAGTGGGTATTATCATTAGTTTTTTTGTATTTAGTCATTGTTATCGGTATAGAACGCGGTTAAAATAATTAACTCCACATTCTGTTGTCTCCCTGTTTGATTAAAGATGAGTAATTAAAAATTATTTGTGTTGTACGTAAATAATGTTTGTGTGATTATACAAATCTTAATATCAATAGTCCCAAATATTTAAAATAAGTAACCCATATTTAATAATGGTTTCTTGATATCAATATAAAAACGGGTTCCACACAACAGCGATATTGTAAAACAAAATATTCTTATAATACCTTAAACCACAAGACTAGGTGATAGAGAACTTACTTAAGAAGTCTATGTTAGAGGATATCTATTTAACTTCTGTAGAAAAAGAAATAGCTATCTCCTGTGTTCGTATCTACTGTGATTTTGTTCTTAGTAGCTCAAATCGCGGTTAGTGAAGTACCTGGATAACTAAACTTTGCTCGGTATTTTGTTATGATAAATGTTCTAAAAATGAATCCTAGCTAGATTGATTTAACGCCCCCGAAATCCCCCTTTTTTCAGTGCGATATCCCCTCGGATACCACTTCCTGGTGGCATGTCGGACTCGAACCAACTAAAACCGCACGCCATCGCAGGTTCTAGGAGCCGGGGAACCAGGTACACCCTAGGAAGGAAAACTCTCTCAACTTATTTTAACTTTTTCAATTTTAAGAATACTTCGGATTTTTTTTTGAAATATCGTCTAAATAATAGCGTGTGCACGACTTTATTTGAACTACGTGTTTTTATAAAAAAGTCGTGGGCACAACATTTTTCTATCAATAAATTGAAACTGTGTGAATTGACACAGAAATGATTTTATTCAAAGTCTTGATTTGCACGATTTGTGAAAGACAAAGAGAATAATGGATTCGTATAGTTCAAACCGTACTGAAATATCACCTGTGAAAACGCAGTCGTCGTCTAACTACCCGACTGAAGTCCTTGTAAACTATCGTATTTCAAAACTTTTAATAAATATACCACAAGAGTTGGAACGAGTATCTTTGATTAACTCGACTATTTCTTTTGCACTTATACGAATGATAAAGTAGCTATGACAATGACAACTAGTACTGACCCCAAATTTTTTTTTTTTATATTTAAGCTGCCAAAATGACTCTGCCCTGCCTGATGGAAAGCATGAGCAGAATCCAAGAGTGGTGGTCACCATCCTCAATGCGAAAAAGAACAATGCAGCATGGTGACCCACACTATGGCGGCCTGGGGGGAAAGGGGATGGTGAGGGGGATAGGGGGCGTTGGATTGGGGTATGGGCCTCCGGTATCCTCACTCACTCCATGAAACACAGCGTAAGCGCTGCTTCACACCGGTTTTCTGTGAGGCCGTGGTATTACTCCGGTCGAGTCGGCCCATTCATGCCGAAGCGTGGCTCTCCCACGATAAATATAATATATAATAATCTTGAAAGTAAGATTTTGATTACACGAATGACGAAGCGTCTGTCTTTCACTACCTTTACGGTTTACCTGAAATCGTTAATCTGAAAAGACCTTGGATATTGTGAGGTCTGCTCTAGATGTTTTTTTGTAAGATAAATTAATATTTTAATACTTACGTCACTAAAACCTTGTCAAATATGGATCAAATACGTAAATACAATACGTCAACACGTTAACTATATTTTACAATCATTATCTTTATGGTCGTTCACCGACAGCAATAATTACAATTAACATAAATAAAACATGTAAATATTGGCATTATCGTTCAACTTAAAAGGAACAGTTATAAAACTAATTAATTTAGCAAATTGATAGTAATCATAATTGAAACGGGTTACGTTGTAATGAAGTAATATAATATTGCTACATTTGGCGAATTGGCGATGCGAATGTTTTGATTTTAATGTTGTGTAAATGTTGCTAATGCTAACAATTTGGTGTTTTAACAACTCTGTATATTCCCGTTATATCTTTTCCTTGATCTTTTTAACGGTAGATATTCTACTACTAATTATATATAACAACTGTAATTTTACTATAAAATTATACATTTATGTTATATTCTATACCAACAAGGTTTATATTTATTATATATTTTTAAATCCGCATCTAAATTTAACAATCTAAATATTCATTGTTAATTATTGCTATTTATTTATCTAATCACACACTAATGATATCACAATATACCTAACTACTTATTTAAAATTATATTATCATGTATAAATTTGCCTACCCTCAACTATCTACGAAATAATTATATATGAACATTTAGCAGTGTGACTGTCGTTCTGAAACCAGATCTGAACCCCGACTACTTGGAGATGGGGTTCCGTGGCGGGGCCGGCCTGGGCTCTACGTCACGCACCAAGCGGATGCGCACTAGCTTCAAGCATCACCAGCTCCGCACCATGAAATCCTACTTCGCTATCAACCACAATCCTGATGCGAAAGACTTGAAGCAACTCAGCCAGAAGACGGGACTGCCCAAAAGGGTATTACAGGTAATATGACAAGTGGTTATTTTGACTTCGATTTCTCAAAGTCAAAGTCAAAGTAACGCTTTAGAGAAAATGGCTTTATCGTTTGTTTAACGGTTTGAAAAGACACATTTTATCATTCACACAAGTAAATAATTTGATCACACAGAAGTAGAGCAAAAACTTGGGCATTTAACAAAATCTTCTTTTTTAAAAAAATATATAATGTCGTAAATTAACGGTAAAGGTAAAAGTGTAAAAAGTTTAAAAAAAGGTGGGATGGGATACAAATCGAAGTGCATTACTTTATGCGTGGGTTGCCGATTCATTAGCATTCTAAGCAAGACGTTAGAATACGCCTGGCTTGAACTACAACCAATACTTTGAATAAAATACGTGCTTGAAAATGTTTTATAACTTGTCAAATTGAGATAAAAATCAATTTGACTTCGAGTTTTTTTTTATTCCAAATTTGAAAGTCGCGTCAGTCTAATTAAAAAGTTCATGTAATTTATTATATGCGGATTAAAAAAAACATGGTACTTTCTTTTTTCTTTTTCTTTTCACTTTTTTGTAGCATCTAAAATTATTGGCAGGTAATATATATAAAATGGTTACCTAATGTAATTAAAAATTGAACTGAATTAAAACTCATCTTAAATCGGAAAATACAGTAATAAATTTTGCACTTTTTTTTTAATCGACGAATCTACTAAACTAGTGTGAAGATTTCGTTAATTACGAATGTTAAGCCTTAATCGTTCGTTTATTGAAATTAAGTGCTTTAACTACACTCAAATTCGGGTGTAGAGACATAGGCGTGAATAACATTACGGTTTTGGATTAATCAACATATTTTAATAAAATTAAAGCTTATAGCTTTATAGTGACATTACGAAAATCGTTAGTTTTAACTGTATTTATTAATGAAATAAATAGCTCTGATAAATATGCTAAACGTAGTTTTGATACCCATTAAAAAGAGCACCTTTAAATGAAATGTACCTTTCAGGTAACTGTATAAAGTAATCTTTGTTAAACGCTAAAGTGACACTTGTCGAGTAGTTTAACGTGTAAAATAGTTATATAGTAATGTCTGAGTTACAATGCAGTGAGTCAAACCTGAACTCAAGTGTGTCAAACGCATAAAATAAGTCTTAAACAAACCGGTAGTCGAGAGCTATTGCGACTTTAATGTACTACTGATACCGCGTCGCTTTGCCCCTATACACTTATCAACGTTTTGCATTGCGAATGTTTTATAAAGTCCAATTTTATTTATTCCTTTTCGTCAACCGTTTTTATCATCACTCGTTTTGTAGGTTGACGAGCCGTACAGAGTTTTATTTATAAATCGAATAAAGTTGTAGCAACACTTCAATTCTAATTGGGTATTCGGCCATTTTGATTTGTCTATGTCACTTTTATTACCACAGCTAAATNGCGTATTTAATTTAATGGTTATTTATTCAAAAAAAAATTGTAAATATTATTCTAATACAGTAGTAACGGCTTTTTTTATTATATAACTCATTAAAATTTTGTAAGCATATAGTAATAGTACATTGGTTATTTATTCATCGACCTTTATAATAAAACTACATGTATTCAAGTTCACGATCAAGTTGAAGTACAATTAACATTTTATTGGATTTCAAAGCTAACAAACACATAAAGTTTGGTAAATAATATTTTACCATTCAACATTAATATAAATATTCGTATAATTGTAAGTCGGACTCGACTAAAATACATAAGTTGTGTACATAAAGGCATTACTCACCTTAAAAAAATGCTTTCACTAAGAAAGATAGAATCACATTCCTCTCTTACCAAAAAGCTACCGCCCTTTTGACCATAGACTCTAAATGGTAGCACACACATCGGCACGTCTCCACATTTAGCGTTCTGTATAGCGTTTAATTTGTTTGCTATAAGCGGCTCTTTAATCTAGAGCGGCAACGCTGGCCACCCTTTGTTCTCGTCATTATGTGTGTAACTAAACGTTACGCAACACGTACAATAACAATCGAGAAATGTAAATTGTTTGTGTTATTGGAAGAGAAATGTTACCTTATAGTGTGCCTATATATTTTACTTTTATGGCAACACTATTTTCTTACCTTCAGGATATAGTGCAAACTTTTGAACCGAAATGAATTCCTTTTTTAAACAGTATTCGAAAAAGGAATTCATTTCGTAATTATCAAAGCATTACATTGAAGATTTTTCAGTCAAAGCAAAGGTATTGACAAAACTTTTTTTGAAGAAAATGGTTGACGAAGCGTAAATATACGAGCGCAAACAGCTTACTATTAGGGCCATTTGTAAATTGTCAAGTCTAAAAGAAACAAACAAAGTTTGATCCACTTTTCAAAGTCTTCAAACTGTATGTTTAAAGACATTGTGTGTAACCCGCGAAAATTCAAAATTCGCGATACTTTTTGAACACACTACGTATTATAAATGTAATATTGTTGTTGAGAAGGAGAATTCCTAAGACATCCAAACAATCGAGTTCAAACCATTTCAGTTCTCTTGACCCTTGTCTTACGGCCCTAATTATTATAAGAGCTCACAGGTCCTTTGTTCCAGCCCGTATACAGTCAGTGTTTATCGTAGCCGACCCGAAGCCAATATCAGAAGCATAAATATACTCAGCGACCAATTATATGAAAGACCTCCTTCCCCGTGAATATTGATCGAGATTTTTTCCGACAAAAAGCTTTCGAGTCGCAGTCGCCATATTGCGAAGATAACATCTTATTTGTTTTTGCCGCCCGTCGCACTTTTGGCTGTACGCCGTACGCTGCTGCAGACAAGCTTTTAATTCTTTTTACAATCTCAGTAGTAGATTTTAGATCTGTTTTGTTTTTATACGATAAAGCTTTTGGCTTGGAAACGAATGCCTGTTGCTCCCTGCTTTGGTCCTTTTCTTTCTTTTATATGGACTAACGAACAGAGGACGCTTGGCGAAACTTTGACTGAATGAGCTCGGCAATTATAATCCCAGTATCTATATCTCAACATGTCTATAACTTTGTTTTGGATATATATAATACGCTAAGATTTTTTTAGTAGACGCTTTTAGGCAGTTTTCACAAACAAAAGAATCGTGTCATTTTGGAATAAGGTAACATGCCTGTACAAACAGGTAGAAAGTTAAAATCATAAATTAAATATTTAGAATTCCACGAGAACGTGGTCTATATCCAGCAGTGGACTGCGATAGGCTGATAATACCTAACCCAAAAAAAAAAAGTAGTCGGTATTCGATCACTACACGGTCTTTAGTTGTAGTTTAAATTATTAGTCCAAGTCACATTAATTTTATTGAACACCCATCATTTTTTTCATTTACTTGTGCCATTGACGTATCCCAAGGGCTTTACAACTTCATTCCAACACGAGAAACGGCTTCAAAGCATTATAGGCATCAATAAACTCATAAAACGATGGCGATGCCGCAACACCACAACATAAAAAAACTGAGCATTTTCAGCTATTCCTAAATAAAACTCGACTAGAGGGGCTGAAACCAAAAGATTTATATCTCTCACCTCTCAAGTTATTTACGAGAATTACGAGGCTAATTGCTTTTGAGGACAAATTTGAGCCTTCCTACGTTGTGAATAAGGATGTCGTGCAATTAAAGCTAGGTAAGGCCTCAAAGGCTTACGTTAAATCTTCATTTGTAGCAGAGATGGAAAGGATTGAATCTACCCCTGTTTTTTACTGGCTCCCGTTTTCGCGTCGTATTTGCCGCACCGCAACCGAACTTTTGAGTGCTCCATCCGAAGCGTGGTTTTTGAAATGACTTTTACAAATAGTGTCTATTTAATGTACACAAATTCAAAATGTGCTTGACTGGTATATGTAACACAACACGGTTAAATGCAAATAAGTGTAATTCCACTAAATCCAGAAGCTTAGTGAAATATACATTGTGTATTTATAATTATTTGAAGTGGTAGACTGTATGCCAGAATGCACAGACAGAAGATATGTAAAACATTAGTATTGCAACAAATTTTAGGTTAAACAGTACAAGTACAGACGTCACAGTTGTGAGCACAAAATTATATTTATAATTTCTTGCATGTTAATTTGCATAATGAGGAAGTTGACTGTCGAGTTAGATCATTCACTTTTTATTTTGATAACGTCGCAACGGTTCTGTAGAATCGACTTTACGAATTTAACACCTTAGTATTGTTAAATCAAATAATAAAGGCGAAGAGTTTTTTGGATGAATATTAGTTTAAACGAGTGAATCACAGAAACTATCGTTCCGAATTTGATGGTTATTTTGTATTGAATTAAGTATTCACGGAGGCTGGTTGTGATATAAACCTTAGGAGAGTAATAATATTCCTAAACGAGGAAGATTGCTGTCAATTGTTAGCAAACAATTTCGTCAAATGATTTGATTTTTTGTTGTGTTTTCTATGCGGGAATAATCCAAAGCGGAATGTCTTTAATCGATAAAAATTTGATTGACTGAAGCTAGTAAAATATCCTTCAGAAGTCCTGACTACAGATGTGGCTGAACAACAATATACTCTATTTATTTTTACTTTTTTTACCTCACAGTTATAAATCTAACCTAGTCACCAAACAATAACCTCTGGGTAAACCAGACAATAAACCTCTAAAGAACTGTAAAAAATATTTTTTAAATGCCCATTATGAACAGGTGCTCAGTCTAATTGCCCCCGGCGCCTCATAATATATAGACGCGGTGTCACCCGAACTGCAGCGCGGGCGCATTTAGAACAAACCACGCCATATATCTCTCCGTGCGTCCGCAATTACGTGATTTGTCACTCCACTCTTCTTTTTTCTCTCGTTTCCATTCTGAAAAATGACTGCAGTTCAACTACACAAGTAGTCGCCATAATTAGTAGACTGAAAAAGTGCCTTTCGTTGTTCCCTTTATTGTACGATCATTCAAATAGCTACTGGATTTAATCGACTATTAAATTTATCTCGATTGATTAATAATCGATTTTCAATATGGTTTTATTGGCTCCTCATTAAGCAGCGTTGTGCAAGACTGCACTTTTATTCTGTAAGTTTTTTTTGCATTCTAAATTACACAGCTTTGGATTCACTTCAATGCAATGGAATGTATTAAAGCAACAAATATTTAAGTATCTACATGTTTTGATGAGATATTTTCGTTTATTTTCGTATAAATGATATTTTCGTTTGCTGCAAATTTCACAATTTATGAAAATACTAAATTAAAATTCTCTTAATTTTGACTTAAAAGAAATGATATGAAACTGATGTACAATGTGCCTTGTGTCTCTCACTCCAACAAAAAATAATGACACCGTTCTATTTTTAAAACGTTTTCATGCCTTGATTTCGAACACTATAAAGATGCCTCTTAACGGCACACAAATATTCCGGCCAAAGGCGATTGCACACAACCCTCGCAATTAGTATCGGATGGTCACACCTCGACATTTGGCCGCGTATAATTTTACTTTCTAAGTACATTCTGTGACAATAATAAGCGAATCCTACATTCAATTTTAAACTTTACTGTGCAGGATCAAAGTGAAAAATTGCGGGTACAAATAAGATCAAATCACACAGTCTAGTAATTAGTACAGGCGCGCACAGCGACGCTCCGTTGGGCAGATAATTTCCGCTGTACGTTCAAAAGACGACCATTTGTCATTTAGTCGCGCGAAGTCGCATGGAGCGGACGTGGCTCTCCCTACTTAATTTATTCAAATATTATTTATTTAAGGAAAACGGGACTATTAATCACATTTCTACAGTTTTTATTTACATATGCGGCGCGATGTTCTCTTTGATCGTTTAGACATTTTATTCTAGATCCTTATGGGGAATTATGATTTTCTGTTAAATTTCTTAAGGGAACAAGAATTCTGTAGTTAATATTTATTTGTTCGTAGATCATCATGATAGTATCTTATCATGATAGATAAAGTAACTTATTTTATGTAGTGTTTAACCAAATATTTGCCTTTTTTTCTACAACAAATAAATAATTAAGATTTTAAAAAGAAAAAGGACTTCATGTACTGGACCAAATTGAAATGGGCCACATGAGAAGTACCAGTTTTCAAATGAAAATAAATAATCATTAGAATCGGTTCACCCAGTCGAAAGATCTAAGGTGACAAACATAAAAAATACAGTCGGGTTGAAAACCTCCTCCTCTTTTGAAGTCAGCTAAAAAACCTATTTCTTGACAAAAGTTATGAAGCAATGAAATGTTCGTAAATTCAAAAAGACATAATTCTATTTAAAGAGAATTAATCCTGAAGAGAAGTATGAACTCAAAAAAAAAAAAATTATGAGTCTAAACTCTAATGTCTAAGACCCATACCGTACCATACCCTGAGTTTCATAACCACTAAGTATGAAACTCAGAAAGTCACAGAAATAGTTCAACTGCTCGGAAATACCTGTTAAAATTTACCTTAAGTAAATTATAAGAGTTGGAAATAAATAAAAAACATATATTCTCAGCTTATTCATAACTGCCTACATCTTAACAAACTACTTAGTTAAATATGCTTATCAATTCTTCTATAAGATACAAAATTAATTTAAAGAAGTCTGGTACACGAGTGCAGCTGTCTTAGAATTTACATTGCAAATACAATTCTTTGTTTACCATATAAAGTAATTATTTCGGTACCGTATCTTATCTGTATTGGACATTAATTAACGCTTCCCCTAATTACGACTTTTTCTCTTGAAGTTATCAACTTTTTAATGGTTTTCAAATATTTGTTACGTGAGTGCGATTCGTGTCGCTGTTGGGAATTTCGTTTCGTTTCATTTTAATGATGCAGTTAGGACCAAAAATTAAATTAACACATTTCACATATTTATGTATTGGTTATCAGCTATTATCGGGCCGGGTTGATAACGAAATGTTTTCCCGTGTTATTTTCTTATTTTTAGTTTAAACACTATGAAACTGGTGTGGAATGGAAATCTACATATTATTCTAAAAAACACAATTCATTACGTAGCATAGTTTTTGTGATTCAGAGGTCACGTTAAGCAGTCGGTCCCGTTTGTTGTCATAGGATACCAGTCGTGAAGCTTAGTTAGAGGCCTTTGTGCGGCTTAAAAACATTCAACGGCAAGATTATGAAGCCACAGCGTTGTCTTGCCAGTCCCCAACCCGCACTTGGTCAGCGTGGGGACTTATGGCCTTA
This sequence comes from Hyphantria cunea, assembly GCA_003709505.1. Lineage (NCBI taxonomy): Eukaryota > Metazoa > Arthropoda > Insecta > Lepidoptera > Erebidae > Hyphantria > Hyphantria cunea. The sequence goes on along the minus strand of PKRV01002066.1, from coordinate 820,458 downwards.
ACCCTCTCTCTCTTGAGAGGAGACCCGAACCCAGCAGTGGGACATTATGGGTTCTTGATGATTCTAAAAAAAACATACACTTACGACTATACCTGATCCGAATAATTTTATTTTAGTCTTATTTACGAAAGAGGGAGCAAGGATATTGCTAAAGTGTAAAATTTATATTGTTCTAATAGCTAGTGAACTAATATTGTACTACACACACACTAATGGAGATAAACAGTGATGTAGCTATAACGATCACATAATTAGACTTAACTAGTATCGATAAAGGCGCTATTCAAATGGAAGTAAAATTGAACATAATTACTTTATCTTGTTATATGCTTGTTAGAAGTGCCAATAAAAAGCGGATATGAAAATTATCCCTTTGTCAACGAATTAACAACGGTGTTGGTAGTGCAGTGTGAGCGCACATTAGCGCATAATTTCGCCTCGTTTGTTCAAGGTGAGTGCGCGGGGGCAATTTGCGATGTCACTGAGTTGTGTTTAGAGTAATGAGCCGTGACGTGGAATGAGACGTCAGGAGGGGCGTGCCGTAAACAGCGCAACTATTGGTCAATTACTACAAATGTTTGTTTTATTACGGATGTGCGTCATTAATTAACTGTTCTGAAGCATCACTTCTTGTGTCAGATGTAAATACTGTTTAGTAACTGGGGATTTTCAAAAATAATTTACTAGGATTTAAAGCAAGTAGTATCTATTTGTTCCGGTTGTAAAGTCTACGTATATTTCATTAGGATTTAAATTGCGTTTCCAGTAGCCGGTCAGTACCATAAGCCGGTCAGTACAGTAAGCATATTACAGTATAATATTTGTATTTTTACTAAAGCTTTTAATAAGCAAAAACATTTTTGAAACTACTTGAGACAAGTATTAATAGATTTGCTGATGTGAATTTTATTTTTTTATATTTTTTTCGGACATTTTAACACACAACGCCATCTAGTCCCAATCTAAACACAGCTTGTACTATGGGTACTAGACAACTAATGTTATTACATATATATACTTTTTTTGTAAATACATACATATTATATATAGAAAACACCCAAACTCCGAAACAAATATATGCAGACCATTCAAACATTTGGTCCGACCCAGGTTTCGAACACGAGACCTCATGGACAGCAGTCGCGTACGCTACCACTGCGCCACCGAGGCTAGAGCTGATAGAGTTTTAAGTTATGTAAGGTCTTTTTTATTATTGTGTTATAGTATTGTTTCAGTACCGAAGATGGCTAACTTTGAACTCATTTGAAAGCGAGTTCGACGAAATGTTGTTGCTGCGGTTTCTTCAACAACATTTGTTACGCAACTCGGGAGCCCACAAACGTTCAGCATCACATAGTTATAAATAAACGTTCCAAGATCATTCAGTCAATGTCTGCCGTCGGCTACTGTGAGACGGTAGATTGTATCTCAATGACAAATAGTGCTAGCCGGCCCTTAGCCGTACAGACAGTATATAGGCAGAGACTTGTACGGCTTGTGAACAAACGATGAATGAAAGAAACTCCATGCTTTTAGGGTGCTTTTCCATATTATTTATACCAGAAACTAGTATTATTCAAGTAGTTCAGATTTTGATCTCAACAACACATCGCCGCAGTCAAAACAATTAAAACTTTTGAAGCTCTTGGTAAGTAAATTTTATGACCATGTTTAACTAAAATAAAAATAAAATTTTATTATCTTAACATTAAAATGCAAACACAGAGCTAAGCTGTTGAAGTACAATTTGCTATTCACTAATATGAAATCTGTAAAGTTCAACTCGAGAGCACGTGATTGTCATAGTATTCATTTCAGATGTAGGTACAGTTATATACCTACTTTTAACTTGAAAAAATACAACTCAATCTCACATTTGACAACAGTTTATCTTCAGATGTGACAACCTAATATTTCATTGAACATATATCATTTAGTCATATCAAAAGTAAAATAAAAAAACAACATAAATTGAAATATATGTCGTTAGCGCGCTGCCGCTGAAAAATTACTCAAGTGAATGTTTTCAATTGTCTTTACATGTTGGTATTTAGAGCAGATTGAGTCGTATGTTACGTGTGATAGGAGTTATTTTAGGCTGATACGTTTATTTGACGGTATAACTAATGATGTGTCCTACAGTGCTTATTTATTCGAAATGTGAGCGAGAATAGTAACGTTTTGGGTTCACCGTACACAAGACGTGATTCAGATGGCATTATGTTTTTGCTATCTTTGCGTACTATCAATCTTTGTGTACCTGATACTCATTTGCGGGCATGTGAAAGTTTATTGTTGTCATATATGTATCCGACATTTAGGTACAATATATTGTTTAGTAAATATAGCTAAAAATTAAGCTTCGAAATCTCGGTTTAAAGCCGCCGGCTATCGAAAACAGATACAAGAGGGCGAGGCTATAGAATTTAGCACACGCCTCTCTATGAGGGAGAAAGACCCCTTACAAAACAACACACCATGTCTATTTTATGGACTGCGAAAACGTGCCGAGAACGGAATAATCTTTTTCAAACGACAAAGGACTCCCCTTCGGGAACATAACTCCCCCTTAACCAGTTATATCCCCATGGCAAGAAGTTTTGATATCATGACAGTTTTAAACCTACTGTAAGTATAAAATCTAATACTTTTTGTTTACTGGTAACACTGGTTGCACATAACTTTTATTTTAGTAGGTATTCTACACTCAGTTCCAAGTTTAAATACGTATTTGTTTAATAAATTATTTAAATTTGGAATAAGAAGCTATCTGACCGAACTGTTCTGTTTCTTAATTACCTATTAATATCTTCCTTCGCTGAAGTTAGTTTGCCACTTACGTTTTGCTTAAGTAAGTAAACCATTTTATGTGTAATTACCGATAGTTAAGTAGTCTAACTATGAGATCCTAAAACGGTAGTAGGTACGAGTAGTATTGCGTAGTCCCAATTGGTTTATAAATTGTTTTGAATTAAACAGTGATGAGTTTCGAGAATCTATTGTCTGTTTGAATATATATTTACCTTTACCATGAATACTGTAATGATTTCTTAAAATTTAGGTATTTTTTTACATGATGTCAACACTGGTTTTGAAAAACTAACACTTGCAACAGAAGTACATACGAAATCTTTATATATTCAATCTAACCTGTCATATAACATACGTTTAAATGTAATTTTTGACGTAATTTCAGCATCTACAGACAATATTCTGACTATTATAAAAACTATATATTTTCTTACTTAAATATATATTATTTTTATAATCAAGTTGCATCCTGTTTCTTATTAATTATTGCTCACGGCCCACGGCAGACATATTTATGTTGCCATCAACTTCAAACAATGGTCTATAATCTCCAATAAATATTTTTCTCAGTTTTTTACGAAACTGAATTTTTTCCATTGTTTGACAATGTAATAATTATAAGAAAAATATACGGCGAGAAAAGTATTAGCGTCTGGAAGCAAGAAATGGTTAACTATTTTTATTGTACACCGTTGACCTCTGTACTCTATACTGTAATCGAATAAATTAACGATTGCATTTATTGTACATTCGTCTTGGAATATCGATACGTTCTTAAGTATCGAATATTGTTTGATAAACGATGCGATCAATCCTTCTTCAGGGCTGAATGATGGGCAAGGGAGATGCCAGTGTCATGGTCAGTACATCGTCATTCATAATAACGTGAGCACATGGTTCGAAGACCACCTGGACGGTGTTATCTGTTCGGGACAACACTCATCATTTACGTCGCTTTGTTCACGTTGTTAATTGAACATTGTTTAAAGTCATACCTACCTCGAGATGAGACTTCGTTTTTTAACAGATTTACTTTTGAGAACTGTAACTTTAGAGTGTTTATCATCGGCCTTTTGTAGTCCACTGCTGGACAAATGTCTCTCTTTAGAAAGAAGGTTTTGGCCTACTGTCATACGCGAGCCAGAAGATTTAGCTTAGGGGGCAACCGAACAGCTGTATCGCCTGATGCTAAGCGATTACCGCCGCCCATGGACACCCATGCGTCGCCCGCAACGCCAGAGGCGTCACAAGTGCGTTGTCAATTATTTAATTATTATTTTGTTTATTTATTTATATATATTTATTATTTTGATTATTCAGAGGGACGTAGACAACTTTTTACCCGACTGCAAAAGAAGGAGGGTTATGTTTTTCGAGTTTATGTATGTATACATGTATATTTTTTTGGCTCGCCCTAGAGTCTTAGCGGTTTGACATATTTTAATGTGAGTGGTGTCATATACGTATTCGTCGGGTTTTTTTTTATAGTTCATTGCTCATTATCTCTATAATCGAGATACACGTGGGAGAAGTCGCAACCTAAACTAGTTTATAATAAGTACTTACCTACATAACTATTTAATTTATCATTCTGTATGATGTCCCCTCTGTGCCCTTGCCTTCTCATTTTATCAACTTTTCCTTTCATATTGAAATCTTAATGACCCATCTAATTCCTAGAATTCCTGATTAACGGTAAAATACTTGCAGATGATACAAAATGTGGGTCTTTAATCTTGCCCTTTTTCCAATAGGTAGGTATATGCCAAAGTAGACATGGGTATATATCTAAATGAATAAATTGAGAAGCTAGCACATGGTCCCTTATAGGTTAGTATGCAACAGCCTACTAATGTTAGTAGGCTGTTGAATATGTAATCAGGGACCATGTGGTGGCGCCTACCGCCAACGGTTGGTGTTTGAAAGTAGGTAGATAATTAATATTGAGGGAGGGGAAAGTGGCATAAAAGGACCTAAAATTGTAGATTACAAATTTTAATTGAAAGATTCATGTAGGTAAAGGAAAAAAACAGGGGGCGTACTAAAGTTTCTATAAAATGTATTTAAGCGTTCATTTTGTTGAATAATTTTATTATTACTTTGTTTACAATTTTGAAGTGCTGGAGCTCCGGCTCGGACCCCATAGTAGGTACAGGCTTGCCTAGTGTGGGGACCGTGTAAAAAATAGATACGTCAGTACCCGTTAAGGCCTATCACACTAATTTTGTTTGTGAATCTGTACTGTAACTTTCCTTGTATCTCTTATTAAAAAAACATTTTCAGTGTAAAGTGTATGACGTCATCAAAATCATCTTTAGGTTGTGGAGCTCAAATAAAAACGCTATGTACATACACACCTATACCTATTACGGGTAGATATAGAACGTTGTGAAAAGTAGTTAAGTAAATACTTGTGTGTACAATGAGATAAAAGTACAATTGACTAGGTAAAAGTTTTGTCTGTAACATGTAGACATTACTTCGTCACCATTCGTGGTGAGACCAATGTCGTTTGATACATTTCTTATCGTACAGGTAATCAATTACTGAGCAAGGTGAACAGTGTGCAACAGGCGGATAGCCAGCAACACGAGTACCGATTGGTTCCTAATGCAGAGATTTATATACCTCTCTATATTGAAAATGTTCCATCACAGCCAAGCGAAAAACATTTTTCAATCTGAACATTATGATTGATTTTATCTATCACAACTTGAAAATAAACACACTATTTAGTATACCTATGATTTTGGTGCTGTAAAGTAGATTACAAAAACGAAAACCATACCAAAAATAGTCGATAGTTGGATCAAATAAATCTCGAACCATTTTACTGTTTTACCATTCGCAACTTACCTATAGCTAAACTTATAAAGTCAATGTTAATGAACTTTCTGCTTTTTCCGGACATTCGACCACTTCGAGGCCAAGAAAGAAGCGGGTATCTAAATTTGGCGTATGGCAGCTTTAGCCGCCATAACGCGGGGGGCGGGACTTGCGTGCGGCCGCGCGTGATTGGTCGCGAGATTCGCGCGCACGCCAGCCAAGCGTCTGATTCTCCAAGAACAGCGTACAAGAACAAACAAACTCGCATTGACTTTGTGTAGTATCTATGGCACAGCTTAAATAATCAAATAGCATGCCTCAACGTATTGGCAGGTAGAATTGTTTGCGAAATACTTACACCGACACACACAATACTTATTACGATTCTTGCTTATACAGTTTGTACAAACTTTGTCGTATTGGAATTTCGTGTGAAATTCTTAAATTCTTATAAATACTATGCATGTTTGTTAAGATACTAATACTCGACTGATTACGTCATCTTAAGGTCTGCAGTGATTACCCGCCGAAGCTTTACCACTGTAACAAGAACGGGCTGGAATTCTGCGCCTGCGACGGTCACGCAGCAAGTCAGCTAATTACAGATAAAATCACTTCGGCACGCCAACGGCGGGTAAGAACGCAATCACGTGCCGCAAAAACGGGACCGGCATCCATCCAGCTTCCGCGTGCAATGCGCTCCGGAAGCCCCGAAAATTCGAAGCGAGATTTTTTACAACATGGTTCTGATTGCTGTGCGCTTGCGATTTCCATATTATTATAAAGATATACAAATACTGACGGTGTCTTCTTTGTCCCCAGGTGTGGTTCCAGAATGCACGGGCGAAGTGGCGGCGAATGGTGACGAAGCAGGAAAACAAGATGGCAGACAAGTGCTCGCCCGATGCGTCTCTCGAGATGGACATGTATCACGGGCCCATGGGGTCGATTCAGTCTCTGCCGCCCCACAGTCCGCCGTACAGCGTGATGGGCGGCCCGCCGAGCCCAAATTCGATGGATTGTCCATAGCGTCAATTTTGCGCTTTATGAGCGTTACAAACATTTTAAGTGATTCGCCATTCCGCGCTCTGACTGGGTTAGTGATGCTACATTCGGTACTGTTGAAGTGGACAGTGTAAGGTTGTGTACGTGTTTCTATCATTCTATAGTGACTGAATCTTCACCTAGATCTGATATATTCTATCTCTAAAGGTTGTATATTATATTATAAAGCAGTAAGCAATGTTATTGTACCACTGCAACGTACATGTTTCAATAGAACATATGGCAAAGTATAATGATAAAATTATTTAAATTCAAGCATAAGCAATTGCCGTAATATTTGTAATTATCTTAGTTGTGCTGAAATGAAAAGCAATAGTTTCACATTGATGTCCTCCTAGCCAATTACGGTCACGGCGGCCATTTTCAATGGAGACCAGCCAACTATGCAGGAGATATTATAGTGCACAAGAGTGTGTGCAGACAAAAGTGCGCTCTCTATTCCCCCTCTCTCTCATAATCCGATGGGACGGTTAACCGACACAATCGGGCAGAGCTCGGGTTCGAATCCCGGGTCGAGCCAAAAGTGTTATTGAGTTTTTCTGTAACATTATATTCTGCCAGAATCGAGTCTTGTGTTTTATGCGGTTTAAGTAGGTAAGTTTTGTACAAAATGATATCAAAGCACAAAAGTCTGCGTGTTGTGTACCTAGTTACACACAGAACACGAACTAAATTGATACATACAATACGTATCACTTTACTTCATATAAGCAGTAGCTATATTATATGAGTATGTCATAGTACATATGCACATAACTGTATGCCCATGTTATGAATTATTAGAAAAATTAATATAGGTATAGCATTTAATTTAATGTTACCTAATTGTTGTACACACAAGTATTGAACTGTCTTAACCGTATAAAAATATAAGCGACTCCTTTATTCTTTATATCTCGCTCTTTCTAGTCCTTTCCTATTTCAACTTTTGTTATAAACTTACCTTACTTTAATGTAAAGAATCAGGAATTGCCGACTTCCTTTTAAAATCTGTTACGTTTTTTGTTCCAATGACTTCGAAGAAATGAAGTCGGTAATTTCTAGTGATGTCAACACGAAACATGTATACACATTGTGAAAACAATTGAATGTCTGTTATAGATTTTTAGATAAAAGTTTGCTTGTAAGAGGTATGACTACGTCTCTTTGGAGAAAACAAGGCGACTACGGCTGTCATCGATGACTTCGTAACAACTAGGTGTAACAGTAACTAACTTGTTTAGCTAGCTGTTAACTTTATGTTCCAATTTAAATAACATCGTTCTGTAAACGGTTCGTTGAATCAGAATGGAGATTTTTTTATTAATATATACTATTTATTTATTGACAATTGATATTTAAACTAGGTTAAAGCATAGAACTTAAATGTGAGAAATTTTCCATAGTTGTATAATTATTAATTAGGCTAGTATAGTCATAGGTTACAAATAGATTGGCCGGCTAGTATGTCTTCTGGAAATTGCATTCTTATTTTCCGCAGTTATAGTTTTGTTCTCAAGTTTTTACATGTACTGTCTTTTAAGTAGTTTTAAGCATTATCTAATTACTATTCCGGCTAAGTACACGCACTGTTAGTTCCTTTTTGTATAGATATAAATTACATTAAATAAAATAATCCACGATAATATGTGAATGTAGCCGACACGATACATCATACATTAAGATGATAGTAATGGTTGTTATAATAATTTAAAGTAATGGAAATCGGCAGAAACCATTTTTAATCGGTGAATGCCTGTGACCAAAAGTTATAACGATCTGTTAAATAAAAATAATTCAACTTTATTATTCATTTTATTTCATACTCTTCCACTTTGTAAATAAATTAAGTACACTGGTATCCAATGAATAATATATTCAAATCAATAGCAATGAATACGCATTATAATCAAGTAGGTATTGATACATAGAAACATTACACCACATTGGAAGGTTTACATATTGTGTTAAAATGCAACAAATAAATTCAAACTCTTCGGGAAAGCAAATAGGTAAGTAAACTTATAAAGATAATTAGACGAAAGACGCCAAAGATAAGGAACTATAATATTTTCACTCACAGACGCATGCTTGAGACGACAAAACTCGATCTCATTATTCCGACATTTTGACTTGACATTAATCAAAAGTAGGAATTTTCTAGTAGCACAAAATAATGGCAATCAAAGCTAGAAGTCAGCTGACTCGAGGCACCGTGGGAGAGCCACGCTTCGGCATGAATGAGCCGGCCCGACCGGATTCATACCACTGCCTCACAGAAAACCGGTGTGCTTGTGCTGTGTTTCATCGAGTGAGTGAGGATATCTGAGGCCCATACCCCAATCCCCCCGCCTATCCCCCTCCCCATCCCCCAAAGGCCGGCAACGCACTTGTGACACCTGCTGTTACGGGTGTCCATGGGCGGCGGTAATCGCTTACCAACAGGCGTTACGTGTGCTAGTTTGCCCGTTATAACATAAAAAAANTCCCCCTCCCCATCCCCCAAAGGCCGGCAACGCACTTGTGACACCTGCTGTTACGGGTGTCCATGGGCGGCGGTAATCGCTTACCAACAGGCGTTACGTCTGCTAGTTTGCCCGTTATAACATAAAAAAAAACAACAAAATGTTATCATAATTGTATTGTGATGAAAATAAAACGTATTATGCATGTTACTTGACCACGGGTTCCTTAAGCTGGGCGTGAAAAAGCATTTCTCTAGGCCTTCATAGTGCGGATCTAAATGCTGCATTGCCCACATTCGCAATAAGAATGGTGACCACTCTTGAATTTTGCTCATGCTTTTCATCAGGCAGGCTCTTAAATATATTCCGATAAACAAAGTAAAGCCAGTAACGTATGTAGAGGTAATCTGATTGGGCTACCTTATTGTTCCAAGAAAACCAACTTTGCTGAATAGTTACAAAGTTACTAAATGTTGTTTCTCTTTTATGTAGAAATATGTCGATGATGTGTTACCTAAGTAATGAATAGATGGGTACATGCGCTAAGGCTCTTTATTAGACAAGGTAACAGGGATTAGGAACAAAATCAGATATAGAAGTCGCCGTTTTCATTGATAAAAGGTAATTATTCTTGAATGTTATTCTTTATCTAAATCATGATTGCTTACTTATCTAAAAATATATTGGATCATCAATTTCTTCCTGTTAATAAAATATATCGTCTTCGTAAGTATATATTGTTATTGTACTAAATGTATCTTATGAACATAATATATGCAAAATAAAAGCTAGAAAAATACAAATCCACAAAGGTTCCGAAAAGCTAAAGCTAGATATCTAGATAAATCACCAATAAAATAGCGAACTCCCATTAGTTTACAGTATCGTGACAAAGAATTGCCCAGAAGCTTGGTTTAGAGTTACTGGCTGTCACAGCGATCCAACTTGGGACCCTGAGTTATGCTGTTTTAATTAAAACAATAAATAAACACACCCGCCGTTGGGTGGTCTCAGATGCCTCCTTAAAAAATTCCAACTTACCTATATCAGTACGGGGAATATCTTTTTACGCGTTCGTAGCCGTTTCCTTATTTACTGTAATTGGTTATTTATAGCATGTTTATTTTTGTCTTTAATTGTTATTAATAAGTTTTATTTTGCGGATTGTTTTATAGTATTCAGTTGTAGGAGGTGATAAAAAGAATTGAATGTTATTAATTGATTTGCTTCTTCGACCTATAGCTAAATCATGTTGAATTTTATTTATGAATGTACAAGAGATTGCTTTTTTTTACATTTTTGGTCATTCGATATTAAGTTTAATGTTACTAAACAGTAAAAAAAGACAAAGTAAATGAAATGTAAAAAAATGTCATTAAAAAAATATGAAAATACGATCAATAATTTTAGGATTACCGTGAAATTTGGAAGACAATTTGTGACACCTGTGCCTGGTATAAAAATAACAGAATTTATGTAGAAAAAGTGCCAAGTACCAAGCTTAACGGGGAAATAACTTTACACGAAACCGCCTTTAAAAATAAGTAAGTAAATGGTCATAATGAACAGGTACCCAGTGTGGTATGTACAAATGTATTAGTAAGGTCCACGATTAGTATCAATAGCGATACTTATCGCTAAACAAGTGGACTTAACTTAAATAAATTTAAAGGTTTTAAAAACAAGCTTTTTTCGACTTTTACTATACCTATGTGATGTATAAAAGAGGAAATATTATTATCGTTTTTGGGGAGGACAGTCATTCTTAAAGCGCAGAAGTCCATAGTTGGCGCAAAATTTTCTTAAAACTGATACTATAAACTTCTAATGTAATTTTACACAATTTCACACATAGAGATTAGGTACTTGACAATACATCAACAACTACTGATCCTTTTTTAAGCATATACAGCTACCAGATCTCAAGCTGGGCAGAGCTGGCAGAGCCTGTACTATGATAACCAGATTGCAGATTAACATACTCAGGTACCACACGGACTTGAGGTCCGTGGGGTGACGTTTTTTTTTTT
>PKRV01002066.1:782686-805047 GCA_003709505.1 Hyphantria cunea | reverse complement strand
AAAAAAAAAAAAAGGGTCACTCACCTGCTTAGTTCAAATGCAATAAACAATGTTATAATGACACTAATACTTAATTAACAATTCAAATGAATTGTAGTAATAATTAATTGCTTTTAAGTAGCCTTAACATCACTTCCATTTACATTTGAATAAATTATGGGAACTAATTAGGTACTTATCCAATAATTCCAAAGTTCGAAATTTTCTGTATTACCTATGTATTAATTTTAACATATGTTTAATTTATTCTTATATTATAAAGACGTAAAGTTTGAGAGTTTGTAGGTGGTAATCTCTGAATCGATTTCGAAGATTAAATATTTACATTATTTGTGAGTGTCATAGACTATATATTAACCCGAAAAATGGTTATCGCGATATCCATCTTACAAGCGGGCGCAGCCTCGGGCAAAAGCTAATTATAAATAAAGAAACTATCGATATTATCTTTTGTTATCGGTGGCACTATGCTACTGTTGTGCTTGAGGTCTCGGGTTCGGTTCCCGGGTCAGACGATATGTTTATCGTATGATCTACTAATATTTGTTTTGAAATTTGGATGTTTTCTATCCATAATATGTATGTATTTATGAAAAAAAATTTATAAATATTCTATTTGTTAATCTGGCTGACATAGTACAAGCTCTGCTTAGTTTGAAGCTTATTGGTGTTGTGTATCGGATGTCAAGCTACGCTGATTAGAGTACGAACGGGAACTTGACCGAGGTGGTTCTACCCTTTCAGAAAAGACCTACCTAAAATAACAGCATTCGTGCTGTCGTGTTTCGTTGGTGAGTCCGAAACTGGAGGCCCAATGATGCAGAAGCATCTCAATAAGCTATCACAGCGGCTCGGACAGCATGGGGACGTATGGCCTTCTGGGAGGAGACCCGACGTGGGACATTATGGGTTGTTGATGATTGATGAAGCCGTTACAGTGTCAATGCAGTTAATGCTGCATAGTTGCATTGCCTGCATTCCTAATGTAACACTACTTTTGGATTCTGCTCTTACTTTTGTTAGACAGATAATAGTCGTTTTGGCAGATCCATATACATATATGTGTTTACAAATAAAGATGTACGACATGTTTTTTATTCAACTACAAAATTACCCTATAAAAAAGGCCATTGCTAATCAAATTGTTATATATTATTGTTTTACTCGCATATGTTTTTAAGGCGTCGGTACTACTCCACTTGCACCTTTATTAAGGTACCCCGTCGTGCTCGATGGAGTATCTTCAAAGGACACACCCGAGTTTTTAATAAAATATATGTACTTGCGTACGTATTTAGAATTTCATTTCGTGAGTAATACATCTGCTGACTATCAACTTGAACTTGTTTTTAAGTCACCTGTTTGTGCAGTGTATTAATAAATCCACCTCAACTCTTCTATTACCTCCTCACCTAAGTATACCTCTATTAAAATAACCCCATCGAGGCAGTCAATTTTAGTGCCACGGTGAGGTCTTAGATTTGGTTTGGGCTGCGAGGGTCTACAATTCATTGGCTGGCTAAGCGGGCAAGGCTTGAAACTTGATTTCTTACCATTATAAAGATGTAAAGTTTGTGAGTTTTTAGAGGGTAATCTTTGCATATACTAAACCAATTTTAAAAATTATTTTATCAACAGAAAGTCACATTATTTATGAGTGTCAAATTGTATATATATATTAACCCCAGAATGATTACAGCGAAATCGACATACACACGAAACACAAAAGATAGTTGCCTAAATAGACAAGTATACTAATAGTTATGGAATCGGTTATAAATATAAATAAGACTATAAATAGGAGTAATATAAACCATACAAAATGCATACGATATTAAATAAAGCAGCCGGCAACCACTCAGATAGCAAAAGTTTAATCACTTACATAAATATACTATATTTGTATAGCATAATGTGACTCCATGATGATTTTTACAGAAGCCTTCGTGGCAAAAACTGGTCCTGCTGTCTGCGACTTCCATTCAAGGGAGAAAGAGAGGGCAGCACCTGAAACGTAAAAGGGCGGAAAGGGACAAATACAGAACCGCATAACGGGATATGTTTTCGGGCTCTCGGCATTGTTCTGGCTTCCGAGAAAAGCATCTGTATGTACATATATATATTCAGTACATAACTATATATTGTGGTTACTTTATGATGTGACTATGGTTGGAAAAATGTTTTACAGTCACAATGCTGGTGTATTTTAGCTGAAATATATCTAAGCCATTGTACAGGGGAAGTGGCGCAGTATAGAAGAATTATTTTGATATAATTAACTCAGATAATTAGCCTCAGTACCCAGTAATCATAAAATATGAGTTCTGTGGCATGTTTTATAGTAAATTAAATTACTCAAATTTTAGTAATGAAAAGAATATGAGCAACGATGCAATGTTAGTCACTTTTTATGAAAACAACATGTAATAACACTAAAAACAATAACATTAAACTTTAATTTATTTATTTTGGACTGATAAGCCATCTGTGAATTTTATTCTAAATCTTACATTATAAGTACTCATATTCATGATGTTCAAAATTTTTTCACTTTTGTGAGTTTTAATTACCTTTAGCATTAGTCTTTTATGTCTATGGCACTCGGTTTAGTGGCTTAGGCAATATGGCGAAACACACAATCCTGCATAGATTGCCAAAACCATTACTTTCCTTTGGTTTCGTCGTAGTCTGGCAACAAAAGCAACGAAAAATATGTATAATTATTTCGTGGAAATCAGAAAGGGGAAAGAGTGGGTGAAATGGTAACTATAAGTGGTTTTTATACGGATGGCGTATAACCTACTCCGTCATTCACCAAAAAGCAGACATGACCTGTGTAGACATCGAGACTTGTTTACAACATTAGTACGAACTCAAATCATTTAAAGTAAACAAAAAATTAAACAGACAGCAAAATTATTTCGCACTGAATGCTTATCAATAACCGCAAAAACTCTTTTGTTGAATGTTAATTAATGTTTTAATTTCAATTGCCATCATTCGTTAGGCTTAAGTCAATTCAGTGTGATAAGAATATTAATGATATCAATTATTGGGATACTGTGACAACTTCAGGTTTTTTATTAAGTACTTATCGAAGGCAATGAACTGATGCTAACATATTGCTGCGTGTTAATGCGATTTTATTTTACCGTTTAATGCAGACTTCTTATCGTACACACAAAGTGTATGTTTATGTAATTCTATACATATATTTATCAGCTTTTGCCCACGGCTTACTATAAATTGACTATCACGATAAAAGTAAAGCCTATTGTTAATAATGTATGTAAGAATTTTCAAAATCGGTGTAGAGGTTTGGGCCTAAAAAGGTAAATAACAAACTCACATTTGCGTTTATAATATTAGTTGGGTTAAATTTTGAATTTGCAATTAACAAATATCATTCGTTCTGTAGTACCCAAGAATTATATTGTCGTCAGCAGGTGTCTTAATTTTGTATTCAGTAAATATCTTTCACTATCTTATACTTTGTATTACACAATCGAAATTGCTTTTTATTTTATTGCAACTGCATTTGCATTACAATAGATACTACTCAATACCATAAAAAGTAGGACATTTTGAAATTTAAATAAAAATCAAGGAAACCATTGCCACTTTGATTAAAAATAACAAATAATAACACAATTCATTTTCTTTAAGGTGCAGTTGCTATCGGTTTAAAAAAAACGTTAAAAATTATTAATTATATATATTTATTTTTTATATAACATAATACTTCCAAAGTGTATTTACTAATAAATTTTAGTTAAAAATGTTAAACTTGATTACCTAAATATTAGTAACAAGAATTGATGTTTACTATTACAATCGCCGAGGGTAGGCAACGACGGCGCGGTCAGGACCTGGATGGGTGACCGCTGGTGGCAGGTTACCATGAGCGTCTCCGTGTTTCGGAGGTCACGTTAAGCAGTCGGTCCCGGTTGTTATCATACGATAACAGTCGTGAAGCTTAGTTAGAGCCCTTCGGGGGACTTAAAAACATCCAACGGCAAGATACGTAGCCACAACGTATTCTTGCCAGTCCCCAACCCGCACTTGGCCAGCGTAGTGACGTATGGGCTAAACCCAGAGGAGGAGACCCGAGCCCAGCAGTGGGACATTATGGGTTGTTGATGATGATGATTACAAAATACTATTATAAAACGTATGATTTATTTATTCATAAGTCTTATTTTACACTCGAGTTTCATTCATGATATTTATTGCAAATAAAATTTAACCATAAAACTATTACATTTGGAACCAATTAATATCGATATTAGAATATTCAATAGGAACTTTTAGAACATAAAAGTCTTGATGTACCTTGATTATCATGAAATGAATTTTAATTAATTGTGTGATAAAATATCACTGTGACAGATATATGAGTTTAGCTGTTGACGTATGCAACTGCTGATCATGAAGTCTTGGGTTCGAATCCCAGGTCGGGTCAAAAAGTATTATTTAGTTTTTCTAAGCATAGATCCTGCGCCTGATCTCGCCCGGATCGTGACGGATAACCGTTCTATCGGATTATGAGAGTGAAGGAACAGAGAGTGATCCTGCAGTTGCGCATACACTTGTGCACTATAATATCTACTGCATAGTTGGTTGGTTACTGTTGAGACTGGCCGCACTGGCCGGCTAGGACTTCATCATATTCGTAGTTACTTATCATCATTTGGTGATGGTCCGTGTCCTCCAAGTCACGGAAATTACTCACTAGTATTATACATCAAGTTGCGATTTGATGTTACTGTAACTTAAATTCACATCCATTATTATATCACTGCTGGAGATAGGTTTCCTTGAGAAAGGAGGTATTGGAGTGAAGGATAAGTGGTAGGTATAGTAGAAATCACGCTGGCCAGATGCTTTTCTTCTTTTTGCATTGATGTTGTTCCACGCAGCTCAATAATTCAGTTGACTTACAATTCGCTACGGGATGAATAGGGAAAGTGCCGCTTCATATTCTTAATCCATCACTATAATAGATTACTAATAATAAACATAAATCATGCTCAATTTTTTGAATAGATTTTACTCATAATTCTCTGCCAAAACATATTAAGCGTACATACAGTTTCGTGGAATGTATGTAACATTCCACGAAACTTATATTAACCCATGGCCCTAGATAGATGGGCGGGATTTGGTATTCAAGCCAAAATTAATTTCCTCTGTGCGATTCCATGAAAAAATAAATTAGCCCTTGAGGAAAAGGGTCGTTTTACCAGTGTCGATTGTAATGTTGACTACCCAAAATTATCTAGTGTGTACTAATTATAGCCTGGTATTTGCTTACTAAATGCGTGATTTAATTGATAGCCTGTCAGGCTGGGAAAATCGACGCGTAAAATACAACCATAATAATATTCAAACAGACATGCAATCTGAGCTAAAGAGAAGAGTCTGTTTATAATTTTAGCTACTAACATAGCGGTAACATGACTAGATATTATAGTTTTTGTGGTCATATAATAAATCATGTTGAGATGTAATGTGCCGTGCAGTTTTTAGTTTTTGAATGTCACACATTTGGTGCAGCCGTTGACTGACATACGCACACATGCGCAATCCTCGAACTACGCTACATATGTAACAGTTCAGACAGTTCTTAAAATACTCGCATACGCATTCTATTTAGATACACATTTTTTAAAATACATAAGACTTCATATTCCTTTTTTTTAAAGATATATACAATCAGTAGCAAATAACGGCTGCTTATATAATAGACTTTCAATAGATATTGTTCTCCTTTTTACGTAGACGACACGACGCGACTGTATCAAATATAACTTTTTTTTCTGTTTGTTCAGTCCATGGACTCAGGAATAAATACCTTAGGAGAGTTGTCGTCTCTCCTTCTTCATTTTAAAATATAATTTAAATCTATATTTACATACAGGTGCGCCTAATAAGGTAATGTATTTTACTCCTCAGATAAAAAGTAAAAATATGTAACTATGAGAAAATAATGTTTACGATATAGACTCGTAAGCTTTTGATTGATTAATGTAATTTACTAAAGTTTATACGTCCTATTACCCCCAAAGTCGCCCGTCACCCGTCATGGCGCCTGAGACAAAAATTAACTAGAAGAAATAGTTCAAACATCTGACTTCGCTTCCGGACTAAACGGGCCGCAACGGGGGCAAAAACTATGTTTGCGGTTGGGCGTTTAGCCTACTGTACTAAGAATGAATGGGTAATGTCTTTAAGAATTCTTCTGAAAGTGCTGACACATTATCATTTTCTAATTATAACTACTGCAAAGTTGGAACTACTCACGGAATTAGGGGACTTTGAACTCTTTTGTATTTCTAAATCAACTGACCCGAATGGGACTTTATACACAATAAAAATTTATTGCCTTGAATAAAAATCTGCATAAACTTGCTATAAAATAATCTTAGTAAAGACAAATGTATTATGGGTATTGTTTTTCCGACTTGAATTTATTTGACCTGAATTATTTCATGTATATGTTTCTTAGAAATTCCGAAAAATATATATATAAGGTGAAAATGTTAGCAATAGATCATTTGAAAGTGAAATTTGAACATATTTCCTTGATCTCTGTAAGTTATCTAATCGTTTTCATATATTATTTATATCTAAAACAGATTTCACTTTTCATTTTCTTTTTTAAATTTCATTTCTTATTTAAAAGTAAAGTGATTCAGATTTCATATCTATTGTAGGTTCCCTATAAATAGTACCAGGAATTCTCTTAACGCATACAGTTTTTTTTATCAAATCTAAATTTTATATCTAAAAGCCCTCCAGTACCCTTCACGATCGTCAATTTAGATTTTGTCCCATTGTTTTATCTGAGATGTGACATCTAAAATATTACAAATTTAATCTGCGTTAACGAAAACTTAATAAAATGAAGAATATTCAACCTTATGTATTTAAGATAAGGTTTTTATATTTTCTTGTTGACTTTGGATGGACGTCATTATTGATTGTTTTTCGATTCATTGACGGAGGTAGATGGCGTTGTCGGCGCCAAAAATGTGATGAATGCTCATTGAATCGAAGACGATTCTTATCTCGAAAGTGTTAGGAAATGTCCCTCAGGTTGTATAATCACATTTCTTTTGCTTCATGACTGTTACACTTGGTTGGGTTTTTTATGACTATATTATGTCGTCATCTAAATATGTTACACATTTATTTTCTTTGGATAAAAGTGCAATGGGTTTGTTTTAAGTTTCAGAATAATTCCAAGTTAATTTATTAACTATTACTGTAAAAAATATGTAATATTTTGAGTTTGTTTTGTATGCTAATTAGAGAATCCTATCTATATAAATAAAAATGAATCCCCGACATGTATGTACGCGCATAACTACTGATTGACTGCACTAAATTGGATAATTCTTTTTTTTGTGTTTTCGTTGTTGTTAGGACAAGGTTTGTATAGAAGAAAATTATAAGGAAACAACGGAGTTATGGAAATACGAAGGAGGTGGGTTATATTTTCTTAGTCCGCATCCTAGTAGTCCAGTACTAGAACTAGATTTTCGGAAATATAAAAAAAAACACGACAAATATATATGGTGATACTAAGTTTACCAGGTCAGCTAGTACGATTATAAACATGATGTAGTAATGTATAGATTCGAAAAAAGTTTGAAACAGATCGAGCAATATTATGTTTAATGTACAGCGAATACTTTAAATATTTAAAGTACACGAATTGGAAAAATATTTATGAACATTTTTAATAAAGGCATAAGTTTTCAAGTGTCGAAATAAAATACTATAAATAAATATAACTGAAGTTTACCTGACCAAAACTGGTTCTTTACAATCATCTTTTTTAATCGTATCATTGCTGCTATTGCAATGATTTTGTCGTCAATCAACGACTTGTCATTCTTCGTTGTTGGTTTCTGAATATTATTTGTACGTATGAAAATACAATTTAAATAATATTTGCGTTCAATAATTCCTACAAAGATGTAGGTACACTACGTTTAATCTGACATTATAAGCTAACGTTTCTTTAGTATTTGAGCTGATATTCTTGTCAACATACCGGTTTTAATCTGGCCTCAGACCCAGTTTGTCAATTTTTTATTTTACTTAATATCTACAATGTAGAAACAATGTCGCAACAGATTTATTTATACGAGAGGTACGATAAAATCTCAAAAATCATAATATTTAGGAGAGACCCTCGATGCGCCCGCGCCGTCAATGAATCATACATAATTGATCGGCGACGAGATCGCCCCGATGACGTTGTCATCTCGTACACAGCTTTTTGTCACTTGACCGTTTTTTTAACTCGTTTTTAACTTTTTTATTAATCTTGTCGTCGCTCCATTCGTTCGGATAAATGAATGGTGGTGTGATGATTTTCAATATTTTTTAACTAAACTGATTGAAATTACGATTCATATAGAAGGAATGTATAATTTAGATATCGTACTGAATAAAAAAGGTAATACTTTTTACTCTTAACAAATAATGTATGCTGTTTCATTGAAACGGACCTACCTCACAAAATTTATTTACTTATGTGCTCGTATTCACTATTTTGTTTTTTTGTGAACTTGATAATATTTTGCGCCTTTTTACAGGACAAAATTAAACACTGTAGTAAAAAAAGTGGTCATTTCAAGTAACACCAAATGAATAAACCCATTATTTCACAAAAGAATCAGTGTCAAGTGGTTTTTCCAATAACTGGCGTTTGATTTCGTACTATCGATTTTGATGAGAGTATGTGGCATGATTTTTTTAAAAGTATTAGATAGATTTCTAGCAGATCGTAATGTTTGATAGCATAGTTTGCTCGATCAAAAGACCCAATACACATCATCATCGTTATCTCAGCTGAAAGACGGCAACTGCTGGACATAGGCCTCCTCAAAGACTCTACACAATAACTAGTCCTTTGGTGTCCTGTGCTTCTCGCGGCCTTATCACAAGTAGGCAGCGCGTGGGTAACCCACCAAAATGGTGGTCGATAATACATTTAGAATTGAATTGAATTAAACAACAATATATTATGCATAAATATGATAGCATAAGGAATAAAAAATACACTAAGTATGAAGTAATTTTAAAGATCGAGACAACAGTTTACTGTTAAAGCAAAAATCCAAATCTGTACCACCCTTAATTCTTTCATGTCCAAAATACCATAAAAATTGCACAAATTAATGGCAAATTTACGCCAAATCAATGGACCCCATCAATGCGGCGTGTAATTGTAGCCCATCCTTTTGGGGTAATGTAACCCTGCGTTGCTAAGCACAATGTGTCTTCTATGGAGAAATTAGGGTATACACGGGTTACTATTTCTGATGGTTGAACGCACTATTATTAATAGGGTAATACTTGTTTTAAATGGCATTGTGCATATTTAGGATTAACCGTAGCACTCTAAACACACAATCAGGAAGGAAACCAAGTTTTTTGCTTCGAGGTTAACTCTACAATTTAATTAATGAACAGAGCATAAACTCTTTGAATACTGAAGTTATCCTTCGCAGGTAAATGATTACTTCACTATTCTATTTCTTCATTCTATTTTCAATTTTGACATACATTTCTTTTTTATTATTCACATTTTAGTGTTAACTAAACACAAAATCCTCCCGTATATTCACCACTCAACATCCATGCGAATGTTTAAACCAATAACCATTGCAAAGTAGACCTTATTTCTAACATGTTCAGGTAAATTTTTCTACGACATGGTTTTTTGGCTAATAATGGTTTTTTGCCACGTGGCGGTCTGTGCTCGCCCCATTGTTAAGTCAAAAACCTAAAATCGTGCCCTTTTTATTAGAACAAAGAGCACCGATCTTGGGAAATAGTTTTTCGAAGGTATTGTTCCAACCTCATTGTGTATTTTTCCCGTGGCCCGGATCATAGCGTATTGTTTGCCGCAGCTATTTTGGTTATAAGCTTGTTGATTTCGCGCACTCTTTATAGCGATTTATTAAATGAAGGTATTTCGTAAACAATCTTGTGGTTCGGATTTATTTACATGACTTCTTTGTGCATTTGTGTTTTCTGTTTGAATAATGATGTCATTAGATTGTTTTGATAACTGGATTTGCTAATATAATTTTGAAATTTGAAGTTTTGTTTATTTTTATAACCTTTGTAATGAAAGGTTTGGTATTAAAATTATTTTTCATAAAATATCCATATTTTTTTTTACTTTTAAACTTATTACATTCTTACCTATACTCACTCCATGCTTATCTCCGTATTTTCCTTGGTAATCGGATTCTATCTAACACTATCTGGGAAGGTCATTAAGTTGACCTTCTTCACATCAATCAGACTTTCGTGTCCACGTGTGTGTGTTTGCTCGTTCTTTAACTTGACCTTTCCTCAATATCTTTACATACTATAAAATAAAGTCGCTTCCGCTGTCTGTTCGCTTAGATCTTTTATACTACTCAACGGATTTTAATGTAGTTTACAGAGTGATTAAAGAGTAGAATAAAACCGAGAATTTCAAAGGGCCGGGTCGCCAGTGCTATATGTATTCTTGGCCTTCTTAATAATAATAAGTTTTTATTTTGCTTTAGAAAAACAACTTCCTCACTAGGAACATTCCTGTAAGTAAAGCGGGGGACCGCTGGAATATCGAGTCGATCAGAAATCTATATCAATTTCATTTAGTTTCTGACCAATCGAACGATCGTCAATTACATTAAAGAATAGAATGAAACAGGTACTCAAACACAGCTGAACGTGTAGACAAGTAACTGTCACTATTAATATCTAACAAAGCGACACCTGTGTTCAATATGGCGCATAATATGGGATTACATTAGAAAAGGGTCATTATTAGAGGTGCAGGTGGCTAGAACTCCCCGTCGACGGTAGCCAACGATCTGATTATAAGAAGGGATTATATATTATGTTCATATTGTAGTTAAATAAAAAGATCGAAATGCAAGCGTTCCTTTTTGCACAAGTTCTGCTTAGTTTGGGACTGGACAGCGTTGTGTATTAGATGTTCGAAAATCGAAATTCAAAAAATAAATTGCTGCCAGGGTTTTTATTGTAATGATGCGGGGATGCGTGAATAAATTTTAAGTTGATTATCATTTTTCCAATAAAAAAAATAGTTGCGTCTCTTATCGTTTTTTGTCTAAGCGCGATATTAACTCTCATATCTTAGGTATGCCAGCTAACCACACATTTATAAGGTAAAATGTGAAAATAGCTTAGATAGTTTCGGACTATATCGTGGGGAATAACGTGACATGTGAATTATATACAGTAGAACTATAATTTTTTTATGAAATATTTGGCAAAAGAGCATGAGTATCACCTAATGGTAAGCGATTACCGCCGCCCATGGACCACCGCAACACCAGAGGCGTCACAAGTGCGTTGCCGGCCTTGAGGGAGACAAGGGAAGGATGATGGGAAGGTTTGGATTCTAAGCCTCCGGCATCCTCACTCATTCGGTGAAACACAGCGTGGGAGCTGTTTCACATCGGTTTTCTGTGAGGAAATGCTATCACTCTGGTCGAGGCGCCCCATGCATGCCGAAGCGTGGCTCTCCCCGTTTGTTTTGTTAGATGCGTTCTAGAAAATACACATATTTGTATTATTAATAAGAAATGATAATTAATATAAATATTTATAAAATTAGATAAAATGGTCATCCCTGTTCCCGTCCCTTTTTAATAAATCTCAATCGCAGATTACAAATTCATCACAACCATCGCCGCAGTTTAAACAAACCTACTCAATATAATAAAGAAATATACTAGCCGGAATAAATCAGGTATAGAGAAATAATTTGGAGCTTGCCACGTGGCACGCACGCGCAGGGTTAAGCCCTGTTCGGTTGCAAGCCGACAGCCGTACTAATGAGTGTGTGAGGCTGGACCCTTCTTGTACTCAGACATCGGCCTTAATACACTGGAAAATATCACAGAAAGCTATAAAAATGGTACGGAAAAAATGTATGTAAGCGATCTAAAAAAAGCTCCCTGTTGAAGCATTGTTGAAGATTTTTTCTTTTTTACTTCACCACGGGAGAAACAGTTCGTTATAGAATTGTTTCTATTTTCATCTATATATATGTAGCCTTTTCATAAAACTCTTTACTCTTCAAACACTATAATGTGAGTGTGACAGCATACATTTTGTTTACCGACTTAATTTTTATGTTTAACCCACTCCCGAGCTGTTTTAATAGTTAACGACTACGATTGTTATACGCAAATAACTAATTTTTATAATAATTTCTAATAATAAATAATTATTCTAAGGTATACTGTATCTTTAGCTTCTAATTCTAACTTAAAAATTCTACTCTTGAAGGGGAACCGTTTTGAAAATGAAAAGATTAGTAACCTTCAGCGATAGCAAGTTAAAATAATTTAAAATATTTTTTTGAATTATGTACTTACATACTTTTTCAGCAGTCCATTCATTTTTGATTGCATTATTTCCTACAAGACTATATTTTTATTCTTAAAATAAATTTGAAAAAGGTTCTACTCGAAGTAACAGCAATAACAGGAGATTGTTTTTTGTTTTTTGCGAAAGACGGTACCCATTTCATGTCATCCACATTTTTTACATTTTTTAACATTAGTTCCATTACGACAAAAACTTGAAGACTCGAAGACTTAGAATGGAATACTTAAAATACTTGACATAGCTGATCCGGTTGATTGCCATATCATCAAAAGAAGAAGAACAGCAATAACAGAATACATTTTTATGACAAACAAAATGCACGAAATATACTACACTTGTTCCTTCCATCGTTATTATGAATAAAAGCAATACTCGGTTGTAATTAAAACTGACTATTACAAATGTATTTCTACAACAGCTACTCATTCATGAATTGTAACCGCAAAACGTATAATTTATACATTAACAACGAAAGGATCGCCCGTACATAATAACAGTATAAATACGTCCATTAACACTGGTATTAACCTCTAAACGCCCTGTTTATGTTGATCGAATAACATCTCGATTAATTCGTCTATCCGATTATTCGACTAAAAAATGGCGGATAATATTTGAAATTGGAGCGTGTCCTGATCAATAATGTTAGTCGAGTGGTGGGTAATGAAGAGAGGCGCGTGGCAGCCGCGTGCGGCGCGCGTCGCTGGTCTAATGAGCGGCGGTCCTAAGCACGCGTCTTCAGTGCTCATGCGTGCAAATTCGAAAAATTAAAAAAAAAGTTTTGTTATACGATAGTTCCGATATTCTCAATGTTCCGATTGTTTCATTCGGTGTGAACGCGGTGTATTTTTGGTCTGATAGGGCTGGGGTAATACTCCGTTATTAATAAAACAGAACAATGAATGCTTGTGTTACGGGAATAACCACCTCGCATTGTATTTGTTTTTTATGTTTTCGAATAATTTTAAACTTAAAAGAAACTCAATAACGCGTTTTTAGACGATAAATCTGGTTGATACTGAGTTGTTAGGTGTTATCTCATATGGTGTATTTCGTGTGTACCCGTAATATGTATGTTTATTAGGCAATATTTTAGTGTAATATTGTTACGAAAGTATCGTATGTGTGCTGTTGGCATACTATAAACGTAAATAAATAAATAAACTTACATTTTACTTGAAAGACTTTTCAAGAAATTAACATTACTCACACCTGCCGCGGCATAACGTCATTTAAAAGAAAGTACCAAATCAAAACAAACCAAAAAATACCTTAAAAAAATCTTTAAATGAAGATTTTTTCATCTTTCACAAAATTCATAGATGAAAATACAAATAATAAAATGTTAACAATTCATTAAATACTTATACTAATCTATAGCCACTCATTTTCAAGGGGTTGAGGTTTTGTGATGAGTACAAAGGGCAAACTAATTCACTGTCACTCTTTTTTAATTAAGGATAGAAAAAGTTGCCTCATTAATGGTTATAGTATGTCATTCAAATGCCTTGTTTTCACTATAATCTATTTTTCTTAAAACTGGATATATGCAATATTAGCAGTAGGAAATAGATTATAATACATATTATGAAAAGTAAAGGCAAAATATAATGCAATTTTATTTAAGTATTCTTAATAAAATATCATGAGCGGCACATGCATTTCTTACATTATAAATTCAACAAAAAAAGCAGACTCATTACTTTTTTATTTATAACGGCTTCTTGAGCTATATTGCTGTACAACGGATAAATAAAAAATGGGTATTTATAAAAAAAAAACTTAATTTAAAAGTTTTAATTTCTTAAATATATTCTTAACACAACCACAGCCACAGTTGCTATGCAGTTTTGCTGGTGCTAGAAATAGTTCAGTAATATTTTCATAAACTCAATTTTTTAAATTACAAAATATGGTAGTTAATAGAATACATCGAAAGTATATCAATTTCATTTCATATCACTTTATGTTATAAATTTCCAGACACGTGAAAGTTAATGCTGATTAGAGAATTTGATTTAGTCGATTAATCAAAGCTTAGTCACCTGCATCTCGTTCTTGCTTCGTTGTATACTGTCACTAATCTAAATCCAAAGGATTAGAGGTGATGATCGATTGTGGTAAACTATTTGTGTGGCCACGAAATTAACGGCTAGATATTATAATTCGATGTACAATTATTGTAAGTATATATATTTTTTACTCAGATCAAAAAATCTGATTAAAAAATATTTTGTAATTTTTTGATCTGATCTTATTTATTGATCTGAGTTAAAATACAGTGAAAGTTGTTTAAGTGGGACCTGGATAAGTGAGAAACTTCCATAACTGGAATCCATGTTAATTTCCCTCGTTTGCCTCTGAATTACCTCGGCTAGTGGTACGAAGCCAACCTCTATATCTGGGATTCGTTCTTTCGATTTTATCGTCATAGTTACCTCTACAACTAAGATAGCGAGTGAATTTTATATACATTAACTTCTGTAACTGAGATAACGTCATTTTGTTAGTTTGAAAATGAAATGGGTTCGGAAGTAAATTAAGTAAAAATTTATAATCGCGATGCAGTAAAAGCGCTAGGAGCTTTGCGTAGTATTTTGAAATGACGTCAATTAGTGACCAAAGCATATTTGATAAAAAATTTTAATGTTAAATTTTGTACTATTTATAACAAAATGTGCGACAATATTTTGTTTATTTGTCACTTTTATTTATTTTTTTATTCCCAATGTTGGATGATGGAGGATGGAAACTCACTTATAATATTTATATAATACGTTATTTTATTTAATAATCCTACCTCTATAACTGAAACAACCCGTATTTTACCTATATAAATGGAACTCTCTGTAAGTGTGTGAGACGTATATTTATATATACCTGGATTTCTAAGATACTGGGTAAGTGATATACCTCTCCTGAGAGGAGACCCGAGCCCAGCAGTGGGACATTATGGGTTGATGTTTGATATACCTCTATAAGTGAGAATAGAGATGAGGAATGGAATGTGTAAGCAATAGCTCCAGGACATCGCAGGGTCGTACATTTGTGATTCGAAGAGTCCGTGTTCTCTACATAAACATACATACATTACGTAACATGAAAGAGTACAACAAAACAGTACTATTTCTTTGCAATATTTTACAGTGAAGTTGTTATTTACTGTTAATATTTAAATATTTGTTGTTCCGTACAGATTTTTAATAACTTTGAGACAGTAAGAAAGTCTTTTCGTGAGTGAAGATTTGACCTTTATTTTGTTAAATATATTATGCTTAAACATTGGCAAACATGCACTTTTTCTATATATTTTCGTTTAAATTAACTCTTTAAACTGTTGAAACGCTAATTTTTATTGATCTCCAATTGAAAAAAGGCAAATTATTTACGTTCAAACAGACAATAGATCAATGGGAGCCATATACTTGAAATGAAGATAATGAGTTTGAACTGTGTTGTTGCTGCTAATAGTTCTCATGTACCTTAACCGCTTGGTCGAAGTTTATGCTATTCCAAGAAACGTCTATATAAAATAATTTATAAAGTGTTACTAACGAGAAACACTTTACAAATCATAAGACTGTCTAACAAGTTATTTAACCTCATTTTTATTTAATATTTATCATAAACTTTATACACTTTTGTACTTCGGCAGACTTAATGCCCAGGGCATTCTTTACCAGTCAACCTTAGGGTAGTGGAAACATTTTATCTCAGATGACGGAGCCCGCTTCAGTGCGGGCAGGCGTTGGGAGGGGTCCGGATGGCGTAAGAAAGCGGTTCCCGGATCTCTCCCGTCTCAGGCGCAGAGTGGCACACCGTGGTGGTTTAGTGGGTAGTCTGGCTGGTGGCAGTCAGGAGTCCCACACAAAGCGAACCCCCTGTACCCGCAGGGGGGGGAGCGAAGTGCGTAAAGGCAATACACCATGTCAAAAAAAAAAAAGTGGAAACATTTTATAAGGTAGGTGCACATAGGTTACAGTTTAGCAATAGACAAAAAGTAATAGTTGACTGCATGAAAAAAAACTTACTTTTTCTATTAAGTCCTATAACTATTAGAAACTGATGAACTATTAAACAATAGAGACATATTTATTCAAATATTTGTGGTATTCTTACCTCTGGACTATACGGACATGATTTGAACTTTGAACAAATATTGGTAATAATAGCGTATGAAGCCCTAACGCCATACTTGAGGCCGCACGATAAAGGTTGTTGTTGTAAAGCACTTTTTGTTAAACTTTTTCGGAATAAGATACATCAGAACATTTTGTAAGTCAGCGCCTGCTTATCGATGGTGCATTGTAAGAAGGGTTGGGGCACTCACATGAGTATATTCAGTCTAACGGTAAACTCGTGGGACATAGATTGTACCTTACCTATTCGCACTAGTCTGTGTATTCATATATATGGAGGGGTACTAGAAAACTGCAAAAAATTAGTAAAATAAAATCTATATAAATAAAAATGATTCGCAGAAATGTTTGTACGCGCATAACTTCAAATAGACTGCGCCAAATTGGCTAATTCCTTTTTATGTATTCGTTGTTTTCATGACAAGGTTTGTATGGAGAATAATTACAGATAACTGGAAAAGTTTTTTTTTAAAACCGATGTGAAAAGTTCCTTTTAGAAATTTACAAAATATTTTGGAAATAAAAATAAGGTGGTACGAAGTTGGACGGGTCAGTTAGTCTGAAATAAAATAGGGTAATCACACACGTAAAGTTTTAATGATATTTTTAAACTTCTTTGCCATTATATCGTGATACCTTGCAACAAGAAAAATGGAAAGAAAGAAAGAGAGAGAAGAAAGAGAGAAGCCTAGAAATATAAAAAAATATACGTATTTCGGGACCTGCCCAAATCAGCAATTTACTCGGTGATTATAATAATTAAGGTCAGTAGCAATGAATTTACCCGCATAGACAAGCCGGGTATTCAAAGATCATCCTCCTGCAAAACAAAGCAAACAACGGCTCCCGGAACACAGGAGCTACCCTTAATTCTAAAAGTTAACATATAATTATGTCAACACAGTTGGTACTATAATAGTCCATAATCTCGTTTGTTCCCGAGAATGATTCGCAAGTTTTCTTCATATTCTGATACATAATTATATTGTTCAGACGTTTTTTCTTGAATACAAATTATGATCGAATTGAATTATTTCGAAGAGCGTATGATTGTAGGTTGGGTCGTGACACAGCGGTTTTTGAGCGCCTGTTCTAGTCGAACATAGAAATGGATGGAGTAGTACCTACCATACATGTGAATTTCTTATTTTTAATCATGAATTACTATTTTTATATTTATGTCATCAGTTTATATCATAAAATTAGCAAAAAATATTCCTTAAACCAAATCATACCAGCGGCCAAATTTTGATTTCTGAACTCAAATAACATTTACTGTACACTTTTGCCATCCTTGAAATGTTTTACTTGGAAGACGTCTCCGAAGCAGATTTGCACGTCTTAAACTGCAAAATAAGCAAATGGTGTTATACTTTCCTTGTGTTGTGCATTACCTATGCTGATAGTCTTGATCTCATTACTTTATTAAAATTACCGTAATGCTTTTAAGTAATATAAATACGTATTCAGAATAACATATTTTAGTATTTTCTTATTTCCAACACGACCACAAGTGTATCGACAACCATAATAAAAAATAAAATTACATAAACTATTCAATACAAAAAGCCAATACCAATACCCTGTCTAATGATTGCTTTAGTCCACAGTTGTCAGTTTATGTCAGGATGACGTCATCGTCAGGAGGCAGACAGCCACTTGTACTGCACTTGTATGACGTATTTAGGTACTTTTGTACAATAGTACTTGAGTTTTTTACATTTCACATCAAAAAGACCCGCCACCGAAATTTCAGATAGAGTGTTTTGTTAGAGGTGCTTTTTTAACTCCGCTGTGACATAAAAAGAGAGATGGTGAGCTAAAGGTCA
The DNA here is from genome assembly GCA_003709505.1 of Hyphantria cunea. Taxonomy (NCBI): domain Eukaryota; kingdom Metazoa; phylum Arthropoda; class Insecta; order Lepidoptera; family Erebidae; genus Hyphantria; species Hyphantria cunea. Next base: position 786,641 of record PKRV01002066.1, on the reverse strand, counting down.
AAACACTACAGATACACATTGAGTTTTTTTCACCAATGATTATCAAACTCTTAGTGTTATTCTAAACACGTTATTGCATAGACAGATATAATATAAAACATTATAATTTGTATACATTGAAATTGTCATTGAAAAAACCCATGAGTAATGTTGTTTTATTTATTTTTTGATCAAGTGAAATTCAACAAACATAATCATTATGACAAAATGGAAAAACACTAAGCTTGTAAAAATCTTAGCTTCCATTGTCTTTGTTGTCTTTGTTGTCTGCATTGGCAGATCTGGGAGAGAACTAAAGTCATCGACATAGCTGACAAGCTATGACAAGACGCAGAATCAACCATCGTTTGGTAAATGCTTTTTAGTGTGGAAAACCCCGTTTCGGCAAACGTAGAGTATAACGCCTACAGGCCCGGTGGAGTGACGATTTACGCAAGACAGCCCATAGGAGCTCGATGCGAGAAATCTTAAGGTTCCCTAAAGATTTTTTAAATTTTTTTTAGATTTTCTATTTTCGGTAATGGACTACAAAAGTAAAATGATTTTTTTTTATTTCTTGTCTATTTTGTCGTGAAAGTTTACAAAAAGGAATAGCTAAGAAATAAAACACATCTTTCGGGACCTGCCCAAATCAGAGTTTGACTATATATTATATAGCCTTGGCATATATTTTTAATCTATAAATTTTATTTTTTTGTTTTAGATGTTAGTGTACTTGTTAGTTAGTATAACACTTACAGATTTCTAGTAACCATTTAGGCTTGGTCATGAGAAGACTAGAGACATCAAAAATCGTTGTAATTTCACAAGATTAAACATAAATTTATGGTTTTCATCATAATTCACGAAGATAATGGACAAAGTATAGCTACATATAATCATAAAAAACAAAATTATCGTCCTACAGTGACATTGCATGTGAAAAACATACCTAAGTATATCTTTTTGCGAACACAAAATTATATAACATTATGTCTGAGATATTATTGGAGACTCAAATATAATTTTGTACTCAGAAAAGTATTATTATAGTTGGCAAAACTTATGATGGATTTCTTAGAAACTACAAAATAGATGAGAAATATTTAATTAAAAAAGACAAGGGAAAAGATATTTATGAATTTAATAAATGTTGATAGTATGTTCTTAATTTATATTATTTTATGTTAGGTTTATATTGTGTTAAGATAATCTATATATTATATTAATACGTGAAGTAAAAACTTTGAGCCCCTTTTAACGAAAATCGCGCGGATTTCATACTCCTCCAGTATGAAATTTCGCAAGCATAGAGTTTACTAAGAGGAGTGCAGAATGCTAGGTTAACTTAAATGGCTCAATTTGTCTGCAAAACGATAATACGAGCCGCCATCACATGAATTACCACCACAATAACTACTTTTCAATTTGTATAATTAACAAACTCATTGAATGTAAGGTTGCGGTAACTCATTGAATGTTATTGTAATACACTTGTAACTTAATCTTAAATTAAAATATAGGGATATATTTTTATAAAGTAGTTTTTAAATTTTTTTTTTTGTGAATTGGTTGTTTAGTTCTAATGGGAAAAAGCAACTGAAGAACAATATGCATCCATTATATGTATATCTCGTGTCATGTTGTTGATTACGACGAGCTCCATCGAATCTATCTATCTTTGTTTATGGTATATGGAGCAAACGAGCAGACGTATCGCCTGATGGTAAGTGATTACCGCCGCCCATTGACACCCACAACACTAGAGGCGCCACAGGTGCGTGGCCGGCCTTTAGGGCATGGAGAGGGTTTGGGGAAGGGGTTGGGGTTGTGCCTCCGGTGTCCTCACTCACTTGGTGAAACACAGCGCAAGCGCTGTTTCACACCGGTTTTCTGCGAGGCCGTGGTATCACTCCGGTTGACCCGGTCTATTCGTGCCGAAGCGTGGCCCTACCACGGTAAGATCTACTAGGTATCTGAATTTTACAGTCAACAAAATATAAGCCGTTAGCCCATTAATATAAAATTTACACTGCAATAATTGCTATTCTATTTGTATAACATACAAACTCGTTCAATGGAAGGTTTCCGTGAATGTTATTCTACAGATAGACCTGTAAATGAATTATATACTAAAAATATAGAGAAATGGAAAAGAAAGGCTTTTTAAATTTTGAACGCGAATTGGTTCTTAAGTTTTGAGGGGAAAAGCAGTTGAAAAACGATATAGGTACATCTATTATATTTATTTCTAATATCACATTTGTTTCTTGCTCACGACGAACTCTAAAATTATCTATCCGATTTTACGTTTTTTTTTATTGTGTTTTGCTGGCGTACCTAAGATAGCTTAGATTTGATTGAAAACAGGCGCAGCTGAAATTACGTGGGTCAGCTAGTATTGCATTATGTTTTAAGCCTTTGGCTATGTTCGAAATATCTAATTATTAAAATTTCTTACTCTCTACTCTCTATTTTACTCTCCGTGATTCGGAGGTCATGTTAAGCAGTCGGTCCCGATTGTTATCATAGGATAACAGTCGTGAAGCTTAGTTGGAGCGTTTGGGCGGCTTAAAAACATCCAACAACAAGATTATGTAGCCACAGCGTAGTCTTGCTAGTCCCCAACCCGTATTGGCCAGCGTGGGGTCGTATGGCCTTAACCCTCTCCCGAGAGGAGACCCGAGCCCAGCAGTGAGACATTATGGATTGTTGATTGATTACACAATCAAATCTCAGTCGTGTATATTTGTGTAGATATTTTGTTTTTTTTTAGAGTGTAAAAGGCAAATGAGCAGATGGATAATTTGATGGAAAGTGGCCACTGTGGAATTCAAAGATAAGGGACGTCGGTAACCTCATACCAAGACATGAAATGTCCACTCCTGAATGTCCTTACAAAGGGCTGTTGTCCAATTAAATCACGCTGACTAGACTACTTCATATTAGCCTAGGGTTTATTTTAAGTATTTATTTTTCTTTGTAGTTTACTACTTTACTCGTCTCTTACGACACCCTTGGGGTGAAGAAAGGTGGTGGCACTCCTTTTTCTTCATTCATCATCCCACGGAGAACCGGTAACGCCTTTTATGTATGAAGAATAAAAGAAACCATAGAATTTATTAATAGCGGTTTCCTCTGTCGTATATGTTTCATATCAACTACAACTTTCAACCAATTTTTTTCTAAACAAGTTTTGAACTTATCTTAACAAAAAATACCAGTTACGGACACTTACACCGGCTTGCACATACGTATTGTTTCCATCCGATTCAATGTAAAGATACACCAGCCATTTTATTTTACAAAACATTTCTTATCTCATGCAAATGTTTTCAAAGTTTTTTTTATGTTTATCGTAAGTATCAAATATAAAGTTGTGTAGCGACTGGTAACAGGTGCATTAAGCCGTGGGGTCCCCTCGTCCCTCAGCAGTAGTCAAGCATCACTTGATTTTTGGGATTACATTCCCCTCGTGATGCTGACACCCGTAAAATGTCAGAATAATTGGTCGGCTCTAACCGTTATAGCGGAAAATTTAATTGTCATATTGGATTCAATAAGTTTTGAAACGAACTTTTGGATTAATCACTTCTTAATTAATATGATTTTTCCAAGTAATACATTTTGTTTAATTGGCATTTTGTTAAAGGTCTTTAATAAAATTATGTCCGAATGCGTATATTTCTAGAAAAAAAGAAATTAAGAAACGCCAATCTGTGGGTAGAATCAGGGTAATCCCCCAGTCATCTCACATGGAATTCCTCCGATTAAGCCAGGATTCATTTTAAAAAAATACGAATAAAAAAATACCGGACATCCAGGTACTAATTTATTAATATCACAACGAGAAGTGTATGTAGCCTTTGTAGTAAAAAAAAAAAGGTGTGCGTGTACACACGTAAGAAGTGAAACTTCTTTATGGCCTTATTTTTCAAAAAATGATCTACATGCAACTTTCCAGAAATTGGTTAAA
>PKRV01002066.1:707881-782440 GCA_003709505.1 Hyphantria cunea | reverse complement strand
ATATAGTATATGTATATATATATATACTATCTACTCTAAATATATAAACTCTCTATCCCTACTCCGTTGGAGAAAGTGTAAGTACTCTTCGTCTGAACCAACCGTGGTAGGGGCAAGAAAAAGATGGCGCGTAACGGAAAAATGTCACGCGTAACCGAAAAATGTGACGGTATTTTTTTTTCCAACGCCGATAAAGAAGTTTCACTTCAAAAACGGCCTTTATAATTATTTACTAACGGTTATTTCACAAACATGTACACTTAGTTTATATGTATTTAATAACAAATTATTTTGAAACCATGATGCTTAAAGCGTTACCAGCAAGCACCAATAGAAACTAGAACAACAGTCAAATACCACGCAAAGTTCAAAAAGTTCGCCAATATCCTATTCAAAATAAAATTGGTAATAGTAGTGGTAGTTCTACACCTTTTCGTTGTAATTGCCTGAAATTTGATGAGCACAAGGCATGTATTTTGTATTTTTATTACTTGTACTACCTGACCCGGCAAACTTTGTACTGCTATATTTATTTTTAGTGAATATAGCTAACCCGTGCAACTTTAACAGCATCTCTGAAAAGGATTAAATTTTCCCCGTTTTTAATATATTTGTTTTTCTCGATGCTCGGCTCCTATTGGTCTTAGCGTGATAATATTATAATAGCCTATAGCATTATTCGATAGCTGGGCTATCAAATACTAAAAGAATTAGCGAAATTAGTCCAGCCTTTCACGCTTGATGGCGTGACCAAGGGAAATAGGGTTTAATTTTTATATATATAGATTTAGGTATTTAGATGTATCATTTGTTGGTGATCCAAAAGAAATAGAATTCCTATATAAGTCCATTTGTCTAAGTATACTTATTCTAATCGTTTAAATTATTGAATATAAAACCGCTTAAATTCAAATTTCTCCTCAAATTTATACAGAAAAAATATGTAAATATATTTACAGTTAATCGGCGGCAATTGTTTACCATCAGGTGGTTCCAAATAATTGTATTGAAACTTTTGAAACTCGCGTAATATCCAAGTATTTTTCTATAAAGTAATATAGCCATTTACTATATTTCTATATAATATTTCCTCAAACGATAATAACTCCTACTCTCAGTAGACCTACACCTTATTAACTTAAGCAGTAATATGTAGGAATTTTGTAATTTTAGTACTCTAAGAAAGTAAGGATGTAAGATGCTTGTTAAGTTAACTTTGAGCACAAGATACTTGAATGAAATCAACCGTAATTTAAATTTTTTTTTACACATGAACATGCTTCTAGATTTATATAATTATATATAAAACACTTAACAATGAGAGTACTTATGTGCGTATGAGACAGCAGGACCATATTGTGAATTGAACCTTAAATAAGAAAAGTAGCATTATGAGTATTCGTTAAGCAATCAGGGATGTGAGGAAATATCAAAATCATTTGTATATTTCTTCGTATTATATGTTTCAGTTACGTTTCTAGGGATACATTTTATTCACAATAATAACTGGCCTGAGAAATATCAGATTTATTTTCATATAAGAGTACTTTATGCGCAGTGGCTAAGTTCATATGATCATTATGATATTTAATTATACCCAGGCAATAGACATCAGTTGATAGTCCCTGAAAATCAGAAATATTATCCTAAAACTGGTCTCGTGTATAAAAAATATTATACTCGTGCTAACTGGAGAAGGAATATTTAAGACAAAAACTATAACAGTATTTTTATACTGCCTCTGTGGCGTAGTGGTAGCGAATGCGACTGCTGTGCAAGAGGTCTCGGGTTCGATTCCTCAGTCGGACCAAATATTTGTATGATCTGCAAATGTTTGTTTCGGAGTTGGGTGTTTTCTATGTATAATATGTATGTATTTACAAAAAAAAATATATATGTATTAATATCAGTTGTCTAGTACCCATAGTACAAGCTCTGCTTAGTTTGGGACTATATGGCGTTGTGTGTTAAAATGTCTGAACATATTTATTTATTTACTATTATAGTTTTAGTAGTAGTAATTTTTATTGCGTATGTGTTTTAATAAAAAGTAAGAGTATTTTTGGGATTAATTATTGGTGTACAATGAATTCTATATATTCAAAAAATGTTCGTACAGCAACAGTATATTGAATACATAATGCCGATTGGAAAGGGTGGGTCTGAGTGTCCCTGAGGGCTACGAGAGACGTCGACAGCCGATTTTGCTGACGATGTCACAGGGTTCTGCGCAAGGCACCTTTGACGCGCGATGTGACCTTATAGCTGACGAGGTGGATATATTTTATTGTACTCTACAACATATGTTGTCCTGAGATTTTATAGGAATAAGGTTACTACAATATCGCATGGATTTGGTTTTTAAGGATCGTATATGAGTAATACCTGAATTAATAAATATTTTTCTAAGGATGCATATACGAACTGTAAAAATACGTAACCGCACCTGCAACTCTAGAAATGGCACTTTGATATTGTACGCCACGTAGTTTCTTAGGGTAAAATATCGTACCGACCAAGGGCGTGTTAGGGCACGCATAGAACAGGATTCCGTAGTCAAACAAAATGGCTCATGGATTTAGAAGGCGGGAGTAGTGGAATTGAATAAAACAGTTTACCATTATTGTCCGTAACAGAAATTTATAATAAATGCAGAACGCCATCTATCGAGTGTCGTTGTAAGCTTTTTTAACTCTAATTTTATTTGTCCTCTTTAGAGGAGGAGGTAAAATCGTGTCTAATACTTAGTTATTATGATTTTTTTTTAGGGTTTTGTACCTAAAGTGTAAAACGAAACCCTATTATTAAGACTTCGCTGTCCGTCCGTCTGTGTGTCTCATGAACCGTGATAGTTAGACAGTGGATATTTTCAGAAGTGATGTATTTCTGTTGCCGCTATAACAACAAATACTAAAAAACAGAATAAATTAATATTTTAGGGGCTCCCTTACAATAAACGTGACTTTTTGCTCGTTTTTGCTCGGTATTGATAACGGCAACAAGTAGACGCTTAAAATGTATACATAATGAGACGGAACCCTTCCTGCGCAAGTCAGACTCTCACTTGGCCGATTTTAAATATTTTACATTATTTACTTATTATTTCTTTAGTTTTCTACGAAGTTTTCCAAATGCACATTTTACAAGTTAGGCCTCTAGAACTCCTGAACTAACTATTCTATCTATTTATTAAAAATGTCTTAGGAATCTCTCAATGTTTTTAATAGATCTATCTAACGATATTTCATACTATAGGGTAGACGCGAGAAAAAAACATACCTATATCACGTGACACCAACAAAAAAAAAATATTTTAACACTTTGTTGCGACCGTAAATGCACATGTTCATGCAAAGTTTCATTTTTCCAGTACTAGCCGCTTGGAAGGTATGCCGAGAAAGGACGGACGGACATGACGAAACTATAAGGGATCCTAACTTGAACAACGGAACCTTAAAATATAACTTTCGAAATCGGACACCCGTTGCAGTCTGGTCCCCTAGCCGATTACATTATGCCATCATATCGCCAGTGAAAGTCATAAAATAAAAGAAAGGGTTACACTCAGTGAGCGGAACATTGGGTAGTAAGTTAATGCAATGACTTCATTAGCGAGAAATTGTTGTGTATTATTAGCCTTATAATGTTGATAGCCCAATAATTTATTCTGTTTCTTGATACTTTTTAATATTTTATCAAAATACTGTATTTTTATACGAACAAGCTCGCAACTGAACAGACGGTATACCTTGGGTAACATTTTTCAATTAATACTATAAATAAAATGTATTTTATATGATATGAATGCTTTGCTAGTGTAGTTCAAATTCTCGCTGATTGTAAATCTGAAAATTCTTATATTGATCCACAAGAATACATACATATATTGCATATACATAATTTTTTCTCGATCTAACTTGTGCTGGTGTACTGCCTACGTAAATATTTCTGACAATATCATTTCATGAAGTTCAAGAAAAATACGAATAGATTTATTTTCAAGAGGCGTGTTTCGTTTTCACCTTTTCTACAACACGCTCACAAACTATAAAGTTTTGTCATTGACAAGGACTTCTACAAAACTTCATGTTCGTTATTATTCGATTCGAAGTAACTGTTATTATAATACATATTAATTTAATAAGAACTCATACTATGTATAACTGTAATTATGTTTAAATTTAATCAGTTTCAATAATTCGAGAGACCGGATCCTATTACACAATTCTATTCAATTCAATTTCAAATTTCCATGTTTTATACATATTAACTTGTAATGATATGGACTGTACATACATATATGTATATTATTTTAAAGTCTAATTTGATAACAATATCTTTAAGTTGTTGTTGCATATCAATATAACATTAGTTAGTCCGCACAGCTTTAAATATAGATATCCTTACGTTTCACGGAGCGGTTGGCATCAGACTCGGGGAAAACTGAATTCGAAGATTGAACTAGCTGTTAGTATATTAGAGGGCACTGACTTCCTGATAATGATCGTCATAAATGTTTATGACAAAGTGCCAAACTCCATACTCCGGGCTGTTTTTAATTATCGTAAGAAACACCTTACAACACTTTATGACGGCCTCTGTGGCGCAGTGGTAGCGAATGCGACTGCTGTACAAGAGGTCTCGGGTTCGATTCCTGAGTCGCACCAAATGTTTGTATGATCTGCAAATATTTGTTTCGGAGTTTGGGTGTTTTCTATGTATAATATGTATGTATTTACAAAAAAAAAAGTATATAAGTATTAATATCAGTTATCTAGTACCCATAGTATAAGCTTTGCTTAGTTTGGGATTAGATGGCGTTGTGTGTTAAAATGTCTGAACATATTTATTGTTATTACTTTTTACCTGACCCGGTAATTGTACCCGATTCTTCTGGATCGGTTGTTGCATACGCTAACCGCTAATACTTTGAACATTGGTTCTCAATTTAGGATACATAGATGTTTAAAATGATTCTGGGTCTATGAGAATAAAATTAAAATCTACCTCGTAGTGTGTACTCAAGAGGATCATAAAAGACATTATACGACGAATGTCTAAGGTTTCCACAAAATTGCGTTATTATATTACTAACGTTTTAGAACTGCGCCGGCGGAATAAATATCCATTCGTTCGCTAGTGAGCTGTTTCATATTAGTGCTGGGTTTTAAGAATTATTTCAACGTTTTTGTTATGCTATAAGACGTTGCTTCGTACCAAATTTCAAGATTCTGAGTTCATGGGAAATACCCTGTAGGTTTTGATTCCCTTGCGAAAATTTGCAGCATAAACAGCTGTATCTTTTGATTGCGATAGCTTAGAAGTTTAATTTTTTCACAGCTGGAGCTGTGATACAGTCTCTTGGAAGAGACGGCAGAGCTGAGTATTTGATATGAATTGCAGCTTGATACTTCTACGCGTTCTGGAGAAAAGGGGTCAGGGCTGACACATGTAAAACAAAGTGATCCTATAAGTGCTCCGTTTTTCCTTTTAAGCTATGGAACCCTAAAAATCAACAGCAATATAAAACAATAATTAAATTTGTTTGGTTCTTATTTAGTGAAAAGCTGTTTTAAAATTTGAATTTACAAACAGACAGACATAGGTATTGAGAATAAACATCAACTCGTACCGGTTACTCTCATTCTATTTTTAAACTAAACAGAAATATCCTGTGCCAATTAACTCTTATTCACCCGTCAACATCAAAATAATTTTATCAACCCTCCAATTTTTACTGTCGAAATAGTGGAACCAGAGTTACTGCTAAAAATATGTTGCAAATACGTTCCGTCTGATTTCAGATAATGGGCATCAAACGGTCCATAGGTACGAACATATGTCGTTGATCATCCCCTGCCACCCCTTGGCGCTTATATCGGGGGTGAGTATCGGGGGTTGATAAAATCATTGCTAATGAACAGTTTCGGATTTTGCAGAATCCGTTTGTTTGGTACTAATTGAAGCTGCGGTTGAATCGAGTATGTTTGTTCGTCTGATATGATTCTGATGTTCTAGCATTATTGCTAAGCTCTGAACCTTTTACAACGAATACAGAATTAAGATATATACTAAATTGTGTTTAATAGGTTACTTATATTTGACTAGCTCGCGGTTTAGTGGTTAGCGATCCTTTCGTGTCGGTTCTATTTCTACAATCGCTAACGCCTCTATTTTCTTATATTATTGGCTAATTTCTTTTACCAAGTGACTTAGCGTTGAGATGACGTCATTCCTAGATGATGGTTAGTTTTCTATGATGTGAGTTTTTAAAATGTGAACTTGGCTGGGGTGGCAAAAGTCTTTCGTGCGATTGTGTGATGAGAACAAAATTTTTTTTTTGTAATTAATCATTGACATATGAATTGGTTGATAAAAATAAAAATACAAATAATGTGGATTGATGTTTTATTTATTAACACGCTTTTATTGGCTTAGTACTTAGTCTAAACAAGGAAATTGACATCCTTGATGAATAAAATGCAAAAAATAATAATAAAAAACTAGAAAAATTCAACGCATTCCATCGTGAAAATTAAATAAGAGATAATCCTAAAAGTATAGTTATAATAGTGTAAAACATTTTGACAAGCATCTTACGCAATTTTACGATAAAATGTTTTTTTAAGCTATAAAAGCGCTTAAACTAATTACTAATCTTAATTATCATCACGGCACAGTGTTTACCTATTTAAGCAGGACCAATGAGGCTGAACAGCTCAATTCTATAAAAGTATTACACCACGATAATGAGAACTTGTTTACTAATAAAATCTAAAAAAATAAACAACTAATTTTTTCACCCCTTCAATAAACATTTCGACGTCGTCACCCCATCAGTCATAATCACAATTCATTGTTTTACAACAAAAAGAACTTGAATAGTTCTCGAGTTAACAATAGATAAACAAGCAAAACCCTCGATTTTCATATTTCAACGTCACAAAGTACCAAGTATACTTGTATGTAACGGTTATAGGATAATCGGGTGGTGTAAGTAGAAAGCGGGTGTTTGGTAAACATACCGAACACCAGATTGCAAAACGAAAAGTGTAATTTGTCCGATTATAACTTAGCTTTCAATAATAAAGTTTTGTGGTCAGCATTAATTAGGATAGAAAGATATAAAGTGGGAAGTACGAACCTCTAAAAAGCTACAAAATTTTAGATTTGTAGTTGAGTTTGTCATACGTTTTAGTTACTTTTTGTTTCTGATAAAATGACAAAAAATGGCTTTTCTTAGATGTCCCGCTCAGCGATTGCAACTTCAAACCCCTCCCAAAAACAAATAGCGCGTACAGTATAAATACTATAAGCTGTGTTTTTATTTGAGGGTTGATTGCGATGGGGTTGACGAACAAATATAATAAAATATTATCAATTACTTGCCAGTGTCGTAGTTATTTTTGCTGAGTTTACATTATTTTTTGTTATTTGATTAATTAGCGGTGTCTAGTGTTTACCATCAGTTGTTGCCTTCCTTTTAAACAATTTTTTTGACCGTGAACATGAAGAGACAGGAGAAACGTATTATGTCCCTCCTGACCTCTTCATATATACACTACGTTGTTAATAATGATGGTGAATAGTGTACCTTATAAGAAGTCTATTTACAATCGTGAGTTTAAGAAATAATTCTAAAATGAACAGCGTAATATTATTAACTAGCTCTCAGTTATTTAAAAGTTAAATATAAGTCATCAGTTTCATGTGTTTTTTGTTGTTTTCAATTCGAAATGCAAAAGAAAGTGTATTTATAACGATGAAATCATAGTCACATCCTTAGCCGCGCTTGGTGTCTGCTTAGCCAGATTACGTGGGTTAGGTTTTCATCCAGGCCAAATAAATATGTAAGTAGCTCGATCATTTCTCATATGTTTGGTTTTAATGCATCTATGACATAATCGGCATGTATACCATTTTTTTTCCTGGAAATCATTTTTGAATGTGCGTTGTATGTATGCTGTTGGTACACCATATAATTAAATGTATGTAAGGCCCCTTTTGTCTAGTGGTTGAGGATCGAAGCTGGTATGCTGCTAATCGTGTGTTCGATACCCACGATGGACAAATCTTTGCTTGATAAATTTGGTCACTTCTTCTGTGTTTGAGGGTATAATTTATTTTTAATATGTATAATAATAATAAAAAAGCCAAAAAAGAAAAATAAACTCAATATTTGGATTTATCTCAAGAGATTATCGATATGTGGAATGTTGATTCGGTGATCATTGTTCCGATAGACGTATTCGATCACGGATTGATAGCCAAGAGTCTCGCTCGCTCGCAAACCGTGAGCAACACCTCATGAGATTTAAGTTAGAAGGCTGGATCAAGAGTCTGATAGAGAAGGCAGTATTCCAGGACACAGCACGTATAGTGAGGTGGTTCCTGTCTTTGGAGCCCTAACCACCGACTGCTTGGTTCCTGTACCCGAAGGCGGTGGTATAATATTTTTTATATTTTTAAATGTAATTCTTATTATATGTATATTATAAATTTAATCAATATGTCATCTGACAGACAACGCCATCTAGTCGTAAACTAAGCAGAGCTTGTACTATGGGTAAGATAACAAGGGATACAAATACAACCTACAAAAGGTGAAAACACCTAAACTCCGAAACAAATATTTCCAAATCATAAAAACAATTGGCCCGAACCCGAGACCTCAAGAATAGCAGTCGCATATCCTACCGCTGCACCACCGAGGCAGTATGTATAAAAAATATATGACTATGTTTATTAACAGTATTTAACATAGTACAGGCTTTGCCTAGTTTGAGATCAAATAGTCGTGTGTGAGATATTTGAGGATATTATTACTATTTACAAACATGTTGGTATATGTTTATCAATCTGAGGACTAGTTGCCATGGCATAGACTCCAAATTAGAATTTTTTAGCCCTGTATTAGATGTGTCAATTTATTATTATTTAAATCTAAAACCTTCGACAGAAACAAAATATAATACTAGATGAGAAATCATGATGTCTTTCAGTTTCATTTTCAGTACACAGAGAGGTGATGTCTCCATTCAAGACTTTAAGACACTATAGCCCCTTCTTTTTTCCTCCACAGAACTTCATCAATTCAGATCCCGGATGAACATCGAACACTGGAACAAATCGTTATTATAGCCTGAGTAATAAAATTCCGTTCGCGGTGAAAGTACTCGTCCATCACTCTAGTAAATGACGCTTGGCTATCCAGAAGTAGGTATATATGACTATCAGTGATTATTAACTCAAATATTGTTGAAAATTAACTCAAATATTCTGTACGATCACATCACAAGTACCAACCACAGGAGTTTTTTTCTTATACATCTCTAAGTACTTTTTTCATATTTAATTTCTCTCATCTTCAAAACTAACTCCTCTTTAAAATGATCTTACTGGACTTCAAAAACGATTAAGATTTCCATTAAACCGAACTTTTGTTTTAAATATTTTGTAATTATTTTCGCCGATTGCTCACAGCTTTTTACGGCTGTTTTTTTATTGGACAGAGTTCTTTGAGAATTTCAACCAGCATGACAGGTGAATCAAAGTCAGTTATATATTTTTAAATCAATTCTTTTCAATTTCAAAGGTCTACGAAACAAAAACAATTGAACATACCATCGTCAGTCACTAGGAAAGCGCACATCACGCTCGCTATTGTCAAGCGTGGAAACATAATGGCCGGTTCGGTGTTAGACTACCAGTGTTACAGCAACAAAGACGTGTTTGGACTTAGAATGGCCAGTGATTGCTTCTTGTTGAACCTGGAACAATTATTTAGGTGCTGGTGTAAGTTAGGTACGGATGGAGTTAATCTAGGGGCTGATAAGGACTTTCTCCAGAGTTTGGGGTTTTTCGTGTAGATAATATTCCTCGCATCTCACTACCCTTGCGCAAAAAACTTTTTCATTTGGACATTTGGGAAGCTTGATACTAATAAGTGTTAGAATATTTACACCTGGATTCAAAGCTTGAAGTGTGAAGCTGTGATTTTCCATTGCGTCCAGGTCAGTAGAAGATAATGACGGTAAGAACTAAAATGATTCTCCACAGAGGTTGAAAATTGTGTGACAGCTTTTATTTAGCTTTATTTTCGAACGATTCGATGAAAACAAAATCATATAGGGTGGCAGGAATAAACATATTATAAATCAGTTTCAACTTCATAGGTGAACGCCTATTTATTTTATAGCCATGGTAGCGTAAATTCGAAGCGGTCGATTCCTGGTAGTCGCAATCTGTTTTGATTCATTTTTTAATCGTATGCAACCACAAACAACAAACATTTAACAACTACTTAATACTTTAGTACTTTTTAAGATAGAAGTAGATAATAGTATAGTTTAAGTAGTTTCTTTAGTAGCTGTAAAATTTCATACAAAAAAAAGAAATGTGTACGTTTCACATTGATTAAAATTCAAAATTTCTATAAAACCATTCTCGATTCCTCTAAATAAATAAAGAACAAGTTAAACACATTTTATTATTAGTATTAAACACGGTTTATAAGTACCAATCCTTCAAAATTAACCCTCATAAACTGCTGCTATTACCGAACCTGACCTGACCTTATATTCTTAGGTAGTGGATTCAGTAATAAAGTAACATTATAACAAAAAATAATCGACTTTAAGAACTGTACCAAATTGAAATGGAACCATACGGAAAGAGCCAGCTTTCAAATAAAAAAGAATCATGAAAATCGGTTCAGCCAGTCGAAAGTTCTGAGGAAACAAACATAAAAAATACAGTCGAATAGAGAACCTTCTCCGTTTTTAAGCCGGTTAAAAAATGATGTCATTTGATTGGTTTTGGTTCACCTTACATTACATAAACCATGTTCGTTTACTTTGTATCTTTATAAACGTATTTATAAGTTAAATGAGAAAGAAAACATATATACTATATATGTACCCATTTACACTACGGAATTAGAGATAATTCCACTCAAACGGGTGAATCAGTCAGCAGCAAATTTACCTCTTCGTAAAATACAAGGTAGCATATTCAACTTAAATATTAGGAATACAATTGATTCCTGGCTTAAAAGCTTACTCGAACCCACAAATAGTTAGTTAACTCATTAATTGCGCCAACGTTGAGTTGTAAGATACAAATCCGATTGAATAACTCAAATGAAGACGCGCCGGCACCACAATACGTCGACGTTTCCTCATTTATCAAATGATGGCAGAATGTGACGGCCGCGGTGTTTAGATTTGTGGCTGATGGATATGGAATTAAACTACGGGAGGAGGCAGTATTTAAATGCAGGATTACTTACTTGAGTATTCTTTATTTAACAATTAGTAAACTGTTTATATAGTCTATATTCTACAGTATACGATTTATGTATGTATGTTTGTTTGTATATATATGTTTAGATGTAGTAGTAGATTCTTGGCTTATGTCAATTGTGTCTTGTTCTGGACAAATATGACCTCGATGCACCTACCTTAATGATCTCTATAGCCCTCAAAGGTTGTGTTATAGAGAATACCTAAGGCAATAATTCCGCTGATGTACATAATTGCATGAAGTTGTTTTATTTTAAATAATTCAAAAAAAGATGTATTTATTTCTGTAATTTTCAAACCTGGCAGGGTGATTCACTCACTCTGCCTGGTTTCTTATAATCGTTAGTTTGACTGGCACTGAAAGCCCTAGAGACATTTAGCACTAGTCAATCCGCCCAACTGAATAATTTTTCACCGCATTTTGTACCTTTCTCATTGACACACGGCTCTTATTGGTCGTAGTGCCATGATATACAGTTTACAGCCTTCTTTGATGAATATCCACCTCTAATAAAAGATTTAAGTACTTTATATTAGAAAGGTGGCTAAATTTCAGCTCGATCCATTCAAATAAAGTTTATAGTATTTTCCTTCACAAAAAAAATCTCAAACAAAAAATTAAAGAATCGATTCTTTGAAATAAACTAAAATATATATTCTAAAGTGTTAGAGAAAAACTACATTCAACAATTGATTGTACAAATAAGCTTCCATTCCACAAACATGCTATCCAAGCAATAGTCCCAACACACCGACAGTGAATCAGCAGTATAGTAGCGATTGAAATGTTACCGCTTACCACTTTACACTCCCTTGTCATTCACCATGATGCATCACATTCGACGTATGTAACTACCAAATCTCATAATGAAGGTCCACACTATTGTTTCGCTATTCAAAAGAACCATACAGGTCATCTGTTTTGATTTACCTTTTTATTTATTTTTTGTCTATGCTTTGAAAGGTGCGTGCGGTTTTGGCATACACTGTACATAAACGAATCAATGCCTGCGGTCACAGACAGTATCAGTCACTATTCATTTAGTGTATTGACAGATCTTAAATAACGGTATTTCGTATCAGTGTGTGATTGAGGCCATAACCGTTTTCAGTTCTCAGATACAGTCCTATTTAACATTGTTTATATCTATACCAGCCGTAGTCAAAGGATGATTACACATTTATTCAATCAACAGTATAATATTAATATACGTTTTACTCTTTTGTTAAGAGAGTTATGGTTTCTAACACTTTCACAATCACATCCTATGAATAAATGACATGAAGCACATCAGCAAAAAAACTAAAGTAAAAAAGGAACATAAAAAGATTATTAAACAAAAATTATATAAATTAATAATTGATCGACACTAATTCCTACATTACAATTACAATCTATATGTGTAATATCTCACAAGTGCGTTGCAGACCTTTTAAGAAGAAGTACGCTCTTTTCTTGAAGATTTGAAGGTCGTATTGGTCCAGGAATACCGGAGGCAACAATTCATTCCACAGTTTTGTTGTGCGGCAGAAAGTTCCTTGAAAAACGCACAGTTGTGGACTGCCAACCATCAAGATGATGGGGATGATATTTCTGTCGCGAAGGACGATGTCGGAAAAAGGCGGTAGGAATCAGCCCGAACAATTCCTCGGAGCACTCCCCATGGTAAATGCGGTAGAAGATGCACAGTGAATCCACATCTCTACGCAGCGCCAATGGGTCTAGCTGAATTGAAACTTCTTGGGAATCGACGATTCGAGTCACTCTCCGTTGAATGCGGTCCAAAGGGAGGAGCTGGTATTGGGGTGCCCCCGCCCAAAGATGGGGACCGTATTCCATGTGAGGCCGGACCTGCGCCTTATAAAGCAAAAGGGGATGGGCTGGAGTGAATTACTGTCTCTATCTGTTGAGCACACCGAGCTTTTTCGAGGCCAATTTGGCCTTACCCTCCAAATGATCACGAAACTGGACTTCGCTTGATATGTCGATACCAAGTATTCCAATATTGGCTGAGGCAGATAGGGAAGTATCTTCAAAACGAAGACATACGACCCACGGCAGAACGTGAACGAGCAAACTCGTGTCTTTGTCGGGTTAAATTGGACTAAATTAAGTCTATTTTATTGTTTAGCGTTATACTTGTAGAGTATATGATGGCAAGAAAAATTTAGTACAACATTACAATTCTAATAATTCAATATTATTATTTTTATTATTTAAAAATAAAATATTGAATATTTTAGACAAAATTAATGCTATTGGAGCTTAACAATTTCCTAACAAGATTTATTTAAGAGTAAGATGGGTTGGTAATAATAATAATAATATATAATAACTAGGTCAGTCGTGTGACGTACAAAATTTGGAAAGAAATGTGTAAGCTGGCAATATCAAGAAGCCACTGCACTTATTTCATCTCTACAGAATAACTGCAACTAAATGGCGTAGTGGTTCTAGCGGTCACCTCGCCTCGCTTGAGTGTTGTGGGTTCGATCTCCACACGGAGTACCAATCATAGTGATTCACAAATTGTTTTCTGAGCTGTATGTTTGTAGTGAGTCGTATAGAAATAAGTACCAGCCGTAGGCCTAATCTATTAACATACGATAGAATAAATATTTCTAGCACATGACTTACCTTGTTTAAGAAAGAAATATGCACCTACTCAAAAAAGCAATCATGCCTTTCATTACCTTTAAATATTATGTCGTGAATGTATAAAAAAGATTCTACTTTTGTAATGAAATACAAAACGTAAGATTTTAGATCTCCGGCATAGTTAACCTTTAAAAGTATATTTCAATATTTAATTATAATATAAATAGGTGGCTAACATCGCCAGACAGATTTGTAGGACAAGAGTTAATGTGCTAAAATGCTATCCAGGTAGATCTCCACCTCGGCCCACCTACTATGAAACGGTTGTAATAAATCAAGCAAGTGTGAATTATTTACGCAAGATATGTGTAGATATTTTATACATGCTTACTGGGACAGTTACTTGAGTAATATACAGCTGTTAACGGAAATTTTATGTTGTCCTCAAAGCGCATTCGAGAGTTCATTCTTTGGATAAATTAATATAAGCTTAAGCGCACATAATGATAATGAACAGGAATTCAGAAATTATTTTAATGGAAAATGTTCAATTATTACCTATGAAACATATAGGAATTAACCGTCCAAACTTCAAAGTAATAAATAAATATTTCGGACTTCGCCATCTATACACAACGCCATCTAGTCTCAAACTAAGCAGAACGTCTATTATGAGTACTATACAACTGCAAACATAGTAAGTATATACAGACAAGCAGATGTTACAAACATTTTTTCCGACTCCGACTTCCGGTAATCGAATCCGGGACCTTAGTACAGCATAAGCATTGCCTGTCACTGCACTATCGAGGCAGTCAAGCTATACAAAAGTAAATTTTATGAATTCAGCTTCAGAAATTTATTAAAATTTACAGTTTTTTCATTTTACACAGAAACATATTAAAACCAACTCATCCACTTAGTATACGTCAACCTTTATTTTCTCAAAGTTACTGTAAACTCAGTTTAGAGGCTTTTATTCTAAACTTGACAACGATTTTTATTAGGCTCATTCTAGTAATAAATTGTTATTATTCAAAGAATTATGCTAACCTAATGACATTTGTATATATTTTATTCAGCATTCAAATCTTGTTGGTGGATGAGTTGGCTTGCTATCATCCAGTCCTCATCGTTCGAAGGGTAGCTCACACACGCATTCATACACAAAAAGATACATTCATACATATATACACTACCTACACACACATACACACACACTAACAAACAATACTTACATTTATATTCACACAGACTTTTTCATTTTATTCATCTCACATGTTACGGAAAATTAATCTTATTACACCCTCTTTACCTACTTATCTGGAGTTAGGAGAGGCTGGTTATTCTGTCATACAGGTTCTACCTAGTACGGAAATCAGTCTCTCACACAGATCTCTTGTTTTCAGGAATTTTCTGTGTATATTTTGATTTATCAGATTTTTGTCATTTTATGTGAGAGAAATACATATGTAAATAAAAATAAAAATATTATTTTTTACATATTATTTTATTTAACAGAAATCATTATCTTTCTGTTATAGTTCATAAATAGATGCAGACGAAAAAGTTCCAAAGAGTATTTTATTAAATCTATTCGAGTGCTATATTACACTTGGGTGCGTAAACGGTTGTCTGTTGACGTCAGGCGGACTGAAATTCACAATCCAGCAAACCGTGACGAACTGGATCGTTAAAACATGAAGTTATATCTTATTTAATGGAACATTTAGTTTTTTCTACAGCTGTTTATATACGTCTGTAAGTATATATATCAAACGTCTAAGTATCTCTCTAAACATATATATATATTCATTTATGTCTGTCGATGTTTGTTACTAAGGCTATTTGCATTTTACATCGCACCAACTCAGTAAAATATTTTGCTGACACCTCCACTACCTCGGTCGGTTTTAGAAGTATTGTTTTGCCCTTTTTTTGTCGACGAGGCGAAAAGACCCTTTGGATCATTAGGTCCTTCAGGCCCTGCCCCTAGGGAAAATTATTTCCCCCTCGACCTAGCTTAGTAGTCTGAATATGCCGCTATCCCGACCGCAGCTATCAATCTGCCGCCAGAGTTCCCCATCCTCCGGCAGTCCACGGTCCCGTCAACGGTTTTTATCGCCGACGTCTTCTTCTCTCGGGATCGTCCCTCTCCCGATCCCGTTCAGTGGTCTCTTTCTGGAGCATAACAGCTTCGTAGAAAGAGACCACTGCGCCCCACCTCTTCTTACCCGTCAGAGAATTGTTTTGACCTAGAGCCAGCTTAAATAATACGCTGCCTCTCGTAAACATGGATGAGTACTCGGCTTTAGTAAACTCTTATCGAATATTATAAATTCAAATTTGTTTATTAGTTTCATTTAGATGGATGAACTATTTAACCACGTAACCGATAACGTAGTGAAATTATATAGCTTAACAAGGGCCCAAGATAACCCATAGAATACCTTCCATTCAAAAGAAAAACACGCTGTTCCGAACCGGGATCCAAAAGTATTTGTTTTATCTTTTGGAGGACTTACATTCAATAAAAGGAAATTTATTGTAGTTAATGGCTCGCTTCTGCCCGCAGGGTTCACTGGCGTGAATATAATTTTTGTCTCTGTGAAAATCTTTTCTCTGCATAAAAGGTTTCTTTATGGACTTCTCTACCAACTTTTATGCAAGTTTATAAGCGACCCAACCATTCGAATAAACAGTCAATGAAGGATACTCTAACTCCGCAAGAGGGAATAAGGAAAATGGCGGCCTCGAAGTTTGTGCCAAGATTTTTTTGTACCTATATGTTGGTTTGTAAGCAAGTTTTACTACTAGGATAAAATTTTAAAGTTCGAACTCGTAACGATATGTCCGAATCCTTCAAACATTAGACGTTGAAAGAGACTTATGACTAATAGTTTCTTCTTAAAACAATGTTTTTGTAGACTAAAGATAAGGTAGATTAAAAAGCATGTTTTTCGTACATTCGAGGACGTTAGTTTGCTATGCACAGGAGCTACCTGCTCAAAGCATCACAGTCATGCAAACGTGAATGGCCCGTGAATCGGTCAATCAACAATCTAACGCGTTAACTCTTTATACAGAGATTCCTCTGTCTGCCTGTCTGAACGTCGGTCGTCAAACCGCGGTGAGTTAGCAGTATCTTTGAAATTTGAGGATGGGATAAGTTATAATATTTAGCGTTTTTCATGACTTCCTATATCATCCAAATCAGCTAAAATCCTATCTATGTACTTATATGATAGCATATGTGAATATGTTCATGAAACTTCAGTGTTTTTTAATATACATTAGGCAAACGAGCAGACATGTATGGTAAGCGATTACCGCCGCCTATGGACACCCGTAACACCAGAGGCGTCACAAGTGCGTTGCCGGCCTTTGGGGGATGGAGAAGGGAATGGGGGAGGGGTTGATGGTATGGGCCTCCGGTATCCTCACTCAAACATAACGCAAGCGCTGTTTCACACCGGTTTTCTGTGACGCCGTGGTATCACTCCGGCCGACATATTCATGCCGAAGCGTGGCTCTCCCACGGTATAAACGGTAGTGTTAGATAAAGACTATATTTTATTAGGTCAGCTATGCTTTTTTTAAATACATGAACAATGTGAAATGTGTTCAACTGTCTTAATTCACTGTTAAGTATAATTTTATCAGTATTAACATAGTTATTGTAGGCCCGGCGAACATCGTACCGCCATATTCATTTTCGTTAAAAAAATATGAATTACCGAAAAAATATTTTAGTAAGCCCGTGATAACTTCCGCAGACTAAGACATTATACCATCTCCAGTTTTCTTTTATTTTTTTCTATGCAAACCTTGTCCTGAACAACAAACCCATAAAAATATATCCAATTTGGTGTAGTCGATCGAAAGTTGTTCGGGTACATACATTTTTGTGATTCATCATATTTATTTATCACCAATCTAAATGTTAATCAAGTATGCCATTTTTATGTAACTAGAACTCCAAATTCTAATTATCATATTACTATTTCATTCATGATCATGTCGATCGCACATGTTTATGTATACATGCTCCTTAGTTACTCAAAACTATTTAAAATAGTATGTTATTCTTATCTGATTATGTCAATGGACGAATTATCATATTTATAAAAGAAATAAACATGTCTAATATTGACACAGTCACTATAACTGCTTATAAAGAACAAATTATATGTAATAATTACATTTTACAAGTTTTTAGGTAAAATAACACCCGTTTCTTATACATATGTATGTGTATTATAGCGATTGATTTCAACGCTCGGATCTTACATCTTATGTTTTAAACAATATACTCTTCATAACTTGGTTGCAACAAAAACTAAAGTATCTATACAGTCGCAATCATCAATAATGATTATCACAGAATCTGTGCTTCACCATGACACGGGAAGTGACGTATGCACCGGTGTTGCTACGCTAATGATATAGAATTATCAAATTAAATTAAATAAGCGCATTTTTTAAACGAATTTAAGTAATTGAGGTGGATCTGAAGTAAGTCGTGTATAATTCAGATGGAATGATCTGTTTCTAGTGCAACTTTTACATATTCTTTAAGTTAACATTTTTGAAAGGCAAATATGTAAGATACTCTTAGAAAATCTAATCACTGAATGGTTCTAATGTTATGAATTAAGGATAATAAATGAACTTAATGAATCTCACACACAACAGACTATTTTTAATAATATTTTTAGATTTCTAAATATATACAAATTATGGATTATTACACCCAGACATAAAACAAATGACGGTGTTCATTACACAATTATTTAAATTAGATGAGAATCGAATCCACAATCACTTCATTACTAACGACTAAGCCAATAGGTCATTTAATCATCAGTAGAAGTGTAAATAACTACATACTGTCAACTGGTTCATTTTCGTGGTTAAGGCGGCCAGCTCACCGCTTTATACTAGGCTAAGTATTGTTGGTTCGATCCCCACATGGAAACATCTCTTTATGTGATCCACAAATGATCTGGGTATTCTTTGTGACCGATGCAAATAGGTAGAATATACTTTTATATGTAGTAGCAAATTTGTATAATGGTTATATTTGATGTAGGTTTATTTATTATTTGCATAATTATCTTCAGCTCTGTTGAATTCAATATTTTGTCCTTGCATCTACCGCATCATATTTCGGCAATACCTGACCGTTGAGTTGTAGAGAATGCCTCATAGCGTTTAGTTCATCTTTGTCCTTCATGTGCAATTACTTTTAATAAATAAATAAATTATACCATGTGATTATTCTCCTGATTAGGCCCCGTTTTATATTAACTAAAGGAATTAAATATGATTAATTATCTATTTTAAACTACTATTTTCATTGCACCAATGCCATGTAATCACTCTTTCTCAGCTGGCATACACATCACGCTAATATTATAAAGACATAAGATTGTGAGTGTGCGTTTATCTGTTTGTTAATTATTCACGCTTAAATAGTTGGAGCTATTTAAAAAAAATGGTGTTGGTAGACGTTATTGACACCCGATTAATATTCCATCTCGAAAAAAATATTGTTCTCTTAGGATGAGCAAGGAATCGAATTATTGTTTTGTACAATAGTTATTAAAATGACTCTTCTCTACGCGATGGAAAGTAAAAGCAAAATCGAAGATTGGTGGAAGCAAAACCGTTTCGCTTAAAGGACTTCTGAACTTGGGATCTTAGTGCATGCACTGTGCAAGTCTGCTCAAATGTTTGATAGAGCTAATAAACAAAACGTTATCTAGCTATCCCTGTGATATGACGGCACCACAGACTTGGGTCCCCTAGTGATTAGTTAAAGGATGTGTTTTTGTCCGTTGCGCATAAGTGGCGAAGGCCGGCGCCTGGGCCCGAGACATATCCAGTTACAAAGGACGTTCCGAATATTAAACACCTACTAAGAACCTAATGAAGTGAATTTTTAGTGAGTTTTTATTTTTAAGTAAATTGTGTTAATAATTTCTTATTTCACATATATTTTTCCTATCGATGTAATAATGTAATTTAAGTTTTATGTTCTTTCATTTAACAACAATTTAAATTATAAAGACTTAGAAAGAGACTATACAATATATATGTACTGTGTATTTATATAAAACATCAATTTTAAAGATATCTAACTCAAGAAAATAAAGAGTAAATTTATTTAATTATTTATATACTTTATTAATATGTAAAGATATTAATAACGGTAACCTAAGTGTTTCGTTTTGTAAAATAGACACGAGCCGAATTCAAAGCGGCTGGAACATTTGCCACCTTTTGTCAGACTCATCTTAAGATCCCAATTAGTCATTGGGATCTTGCTGACCTGCTGGAATATCGCAGTAAGTATATATATAAGTGTATGCGCAGGCAAAACTGGAGAACATAGCTCAAGCTATTGACGAGGTCAACTGGGACTGAGAGATCATAAAGTTTTGGTCGATGAGATTTGGCTTATCGGTTAACCCAAGTAAATGTCAGGCAATCATAGTAGGAAGCGAACGCATAATAAGCAGAATTGATACTGACTCGATCTCACCGATTGTCTTCAATGGCTCAGTCATCCCATTCAGTCCTGTAGTCAAAGATCTAGGCTTACTCATTGACTCGACCCTTGATTGGCAAGCTCAAGTTACTTATGTCAGCCAAAGGGTAACAGGAAACATGAGAACGTTATGTCGTCTCAATAATTTCCTACCGCCTAGCACCAAAATAATTCTCATGCAGTCCTTAATAATCCCAATAATTGACTATGGTGATGTATGTTACTTCGACCTGAATGCAGATCTCATCAATAAACTAGACCGCCTTCTTAATAACTGCATTCGATTCATTTTTAATCTCCGGAAGTACGACCACGTGTCGGCCTTACGTTCCTAACTAAAATGGTTTACTATTCGCCTACGTCGCAATCAGCGAGCACTTACCTTCCTATTTTCATTTCTTAACTTACCATTTTCTCCTACTTACCTTGCTTCATACTTCCGTTATCTGTAATAATGACAAAAACCTTCGGTCAGAAAATAATCTGCGGCTCTTATGTCCTTCTCATCATGCAGATTTCATGAGCTCTTCTTTCTTTATCCAAGCGGTACTACTCTGGAATGCTCTCCCACTCGAAATCAGGATGTCCACATACCGTTTTACTTTCAAAAAGAAGTTACACGATCTCCTTCTGAGTGAAACGGCAGAAAGTTCCAACCGATAGCTGTTTTACCTTATATTGGGGTTATCATAGTGTACGAACGTAATGTATTTGTGTCAGTATATATATTTGTGTATGAATATGTATGTGTATGTTTATGTATGTATATATATGTGTATGTATATATATGTATGTGTCTGTATATGGATGTATATGTTTTTTTTCTGTATAAAGCTTCTTTCTATTGATGATGTTACCTCTGTGCACCACCTACCTTACAAGATTTCTACACCACCCTAAGGTTGACTGGAAGAGAATGCCTTGGGCATTAAGTCCGCCAATGTACAAATGTGCATGAAGTTTTAAATAGGTTGACTGGAAGAGAATGCCTTGGGCATTAAGTCCGCCAATGTACAAATGTGCATGAAGTTTTAAATAAAAATAAATAAATAAATATTATTTTCCGGAGGTCATGGTTAAGAAGATAGTAAGCCAGGTGCCTTAATGCACGCGCTTCAATTGGCCGGAGCTGGTTTTGATTCGCCTGATACATCCTCTCTTTGATCGGAGAGTATTCGCCCTGTATCGTACTCTTACCGCCACCTCTTTAATGAACCTCATTTACTAACAACCTAAGATGTACATACTTACCGATCGTGCATAATATTTTATTTGTTTACATAAACTTTATTGAATGGACCGGGTATATAGGTGATTCATAACGTGTGTGGTCTAATAAAAATAATATTAATAATTTAAACCATATTTAATTTTATTGAGGATAATGTTTACAAAGGTAGCCACTATTTTACGTAAATCCTATCGGTGCATTACAACTGGTTCAACGAGTATTGTAGGTTGCTGTATGTAAGAGGAAGAAGATCCTATTGGCCAATATTAACCAATAATAATTCATTTTAAATAATATAATAATGTGCGACATTACATCTAAAAATACGTAATATATTTGTAGATTGTTAAGAATAACATAACAAATCAAACATAATTGTACGGTAGGCCTAATAGGCCTAGTGGTTGAAGAGGTGGTCCGGGTGTGTTAATATCAGCAGTTCCCGGACTTCTCCCTTCTCAGGCGCAAAGTGGCTCCTGACATACCGCCCCGCCGCAAGCCTCGGTGGGGTGACGGTAATGAACACTTTACTGCATGCTATTTCAGAAGATTACAACTGCCTTAGCTATTTAAGTAGTTTAAAGTCGGAACAGAATTTAAATTACTTGGGTAGTTTAAATCTTACCTTAGGTAATATTTGTCAAGTATACGCCTCTCTTTTGGTCTCTGTTATTTTAAGGTGTTAAAATCCTTAACTCGAGTCGAGGTAACTAAAGTCTCAGAAGGGGATGTCATGAAAATTAAATTTTCTAGAAAAGACAGGTATTCGGAAAGATTGCTTTTCGATTAAGTGTGGGTGTGTATTTTGCGTATCCAGCATTCTGGGACTATCTTAAAGAGGATTCGAAATTACACCGCCAATGTTAAATTCCAGAAATCTACTGTAAGCATGTTGATAAATCTTTTAGACCTTACTACGAACCACGTCACCTGTGGAGATCGCGATAATATGAGTAATCCAAGTTCTATAAGCTATTGATACATAGTGGTCTAGTAATTATTATAAAGTTGTTGCAAAACTATGTCCATACACACAATATAACACAGTATCGGTCTTGCATCAGTATTATAATACATATACTATATGACAATACATATACTTACAATTGATTAAGTTTAACATAATCTCTCAGTTATTTCGCTATTGATATTCAATTGTTGTCACCCCTCAAGTAAATTATAATCTTAACTTTATTTGAAATGGCTCGTGAACATGGACATGCTTAACATGGACACGTTTTTCACCAAATAAAGCAGAAAATGTAAACAATTCAATGATATATTTTCAATTATATCTTATCAAATAAATACGAATGAGAGACATAATAAAATTTACGTTTCACGAGTTACACCTATCTAGTAGACTTAGAGCCGACCCTAACATGATTTGAGAAGAAAGTCTCAGAGGAAAGAGGAAAGAGATCTAGTAATAGAGGAATTTTGTTGAGCTCTTACATGATGTATGGCCTTAACCCTTTCTTGAGAGGAGACCCGAGCCCGGCAGTGGGACATTATGGGTTTTTGATGATCATCAACAACCCATAATGTCAAGTAAGATCTTACTTGACGTATTTAATTACAACAGATTTCTTTCTTTTGAATCCAGTCACATATTCGGTGGTATCGCGGTAAAATTTTGCGCATAACAAGCTGCTCCACATTAATATATACGGTTGAGGTCATTCGCCCTAAACCAATCTACCTACTCTGATCTACGATTTTAATACACCATTTGATTAAATTATATATAATTTATATTATATATTAAACGTATAGTTCGTGAAAGTACAAGTTACTATTAAGTTATTACGAAGTTAATATCTATTAGAAATTTTATGGTATCTTCATTTATTCTCATATTTGATATATGACGATAAATGAAAATTTGATTAATATAGCTCAGTGGTAACCGCCTATGGATGGGTGACCATTATTAACAGAGACGCTTTCGTGCCTCGTACAGTAAATCTTTAGGATGCCCTACGTGTTACTACCCTTAACCAAAAACCGAGGACAGTCCATCTTCAGAACTTCCATATCGCCTAGTTGGGTAACTTGGGTTGTGGACACATGATAACAGACTCTCCACGTAAAAAATCACAGTTCAATCGTATCATAGTAGACTTAAAAACAACCTAGTGTCGATAATGGCTCGGCCTTATTCGGCAACGTAATTGCAATTCTCAAACTACCCACTAACATATGTATAAATCTATAATCATTAAAGATGTTGTTAACGATTTTAAAATATGAAATGACTCGATTTGAATTCCTATAGTTCCGGTAGTAAGGGCAATATGACATGTCCCTGTCGCTTGCCTTCAAAAAGTGGGTGTTACATGTCATAATTTATGATACATTCGCTTCGAATAAAAAAAAACACAAACCATTAAGCGCCTAAACGGTAAACTGAGGATTTGGTTACTTTCAGAAGAAACAGTGAACACCAAATCGTGTTAAATCTTCTATAAACAGATCTGTAAATTAATTATGACACTTATGTATATAGACTTAAGGCTTACGGTGGATTTCGTTAGCAGTATGTGAAAAGTTGTGTGTCTATAATTCATTAGCTTGTGTGAGGGTTGAGGTTATTTTTTTTGAGGCACAATTTTGATTGATTGCAATAGGAAGTCTGCCGGTTCCACTCCGAATCGAATCATATTTTAATAAGTTTGTATTTGAAACCGCAAGTAAATCAAGATGCTTCGACATTAATCTTTTTATATTGAGTTTACCTATTAGTGGTGGCTTATTTATTCATTATATATATAAAATGTAAACCAGGCCTTGGTTACAGACACTAAAATATCGATAGATCCTGACACATTCTAGCCAATGCTAAAATTTATCAACCCTAAGTAAATTAATTAATTTTTTTTTTTTATTTACTGTTTATCTTTCTATTCAAAATACTCTCATTTTCTCATCTTATCTCCATAACTGCGATTAAGTAAACTTTTTAGTAAAAACAGTTTTGACACTCGCGACTTTTACACAATGTTTGTGTTGTATAGCAGGGCTTAACCGCGATAACAATATTTAAAAGTTTACGGGTAGAATTGTGTAAGCTCATCAAAGCATTCGTGATGCAATTAAGCAAAATTTAGATATTTAAGTATATTTATTAGTAGCTGGTTACTATAGCAAGGAGTCTTAATGCTTGAGAGTTACGCTTCGGAGGAACTGGTTCCATCGGAGTGATCCTACGTTCTCAAAGAAAACTGGAGTTCTACGATGCTTTTGTTGCTTTTGTCCGAGTGAGTAGTGAGTGTCTGTCCGAGTGAGAGCCCAAACTCCGACTTTATCCTACTCTAGTTTGAGACCCTAGGATTTCAACGCACTTGTGATGCTTGAGTGCAAGTGACCATACCTGCTCTTAAACCTTTAAAAAAGTCTTCCCAGTTTGAGATCAGCGGGATGTGTGTGAGACATGTAAATTTATTGTTAGCATTATTTATTTATTCATAGTTTATCAACAAGTTTACTCGTAAATGTACATCATTATCATCAATAGTCTTTATTAGTCCACTGGCCGTTTGTTCCGTATTTCCTTTTTGGCTTCCTAAACAACGCTGGCCAGATGGATTGGTATAAAAAAGGGTTTATTTCCTATGTTATGTATGCTATATTGTCCTATGTTGTCCCTATTTTTAAACCTGCATAAAAATAAACAGTACATGAATTTTTTTTCTTTGATCTTTATTGATTACATATAAAATGAAGAGGCTGGCTGCAGAGAAAATGGCTGGCATAATCATGTTTGCTTAAAGCAAACATGATTATGCCAGCTATTTTTTGATGTTGATTTTTGTTTTACTTTGAGATTTATATTTGAAAACCACTAACAATACCTGTACTTAGGCCTCGTAAAATAGAATTGGACATAACTCACTCCAGATGGCGGTAGGGTCGGAGTTATACACCCGAGGGCAAACGCATCATGCGAGATATATACCTGTCATTTATTGTTTGTACTTAAATCCTCACACCGATATGTGGATCTCATAGCTATCCGTATTTGTTTGTTTAATAATCTTCTACAGGCAGTATAATATTGATTTGCTTTATAATTTATGGAAGATGAGAAATAGTTTTGGCGATGTGATAAATGTATTCCTTTATTGAAATATGACTGGAATAAGTACATGTCACGTGATTTTATTTTGTAATACTTGGGCTTGTTCCAGCGATTACGGTATCCTATTTAAAATAACAAATGCGAGTTTATTTATTACGTTTTCACAATTACATCACTGAAACTGAACCAATTTTAAAAAAAGAAACTATTACCATTTGTCTACTTTCCCCTAGCTAAGTTTTTCAACGTCAGTAACATTAGCTACTTTCTGCCACGACAATGAACAAAGAAGCGGGTTGAAAAACCACCAAAAGATACTAGTATTAGTTATTTATCTAATTTTAAGACTTGTGTAGTAGCCGCTTTACGTGCCAA
This sequence comes from Hyphantria cunea, assembly GCA_003709505.1. Lineage (NCBI taxonomy): Eukaryota > Metazoa > Arthropoda > Insecta > Lepidoptera > Erebidae > Hyphantria > Hyphantria cunea. Next base: position 756,298 of record PKRV01002066.1, on the reverse strand, counting down.
AGTGGAGTATTTTAACAACACACGACACTCCTTAATACGAATTGACTCCAGCTTAAAGGCGTCGATTTATTCATTATGTATAGGAAAAGTTTTGCGATATCGCTTTTGTGGCAGTCCTCTATCATCTCATGGAGTATAGTCATGGAGTATGTCATGGAGTATTCTAACTAGCTCTGCCGATCTAAGTAGTTCGGTTCCTCCTTACTGAGGTAACCAGTCAAAGTCAGAATCTTTGAACTCACTTCCAGCGCATGTATTCGAAGATTGCAGAATTTGATTCCCATCCAAGATAAAACATTGTACGATGTTTACGATCTTTTTTTCATATCTATAAATTCAGATTTTTTATGCACGGGTCGGCTCGACCGGAGTGATACCACGGCCTCACAGAAAACCGGTGTGAAACAGCGCCTGCGCTGTGTTTCACCGAGTGAGTGAGGATACCGGAGGCTCATAATCCAACCCTTCCCCTCATCCCCCTCCCCATTCCCCAGGACCGGCAACGCACTTGTGATGCCTCTGGTGTTACGGGTGTCCATGGGCGGCGGTAATCGCTTACCATCAGGTGATAAGTCCGGTCGTTTGCCCCCAATTCCAAAAAAAACATATTTCGGGCCTCGGGTTCGATTCCCGAGTCGCATCAAATGTTTGTTTAATCTGAAAGTATTTGTTTCGGAGTTTGGGTGTTTTCTATGTATAATATGTATATGTTTACAAAGTATATATGTATTTATATCAGTTGTCTAGTACCCATAGTACAAGCTCTGCTTAGTTTGGGACTAGATGGCGTTGTGTATTAAAAAAATGTCTGTCTGAAATATACTTGAAAGCAGTTGTCTAGTACCCATAGTACGAGCTCTGCTTAGTTTGGGACTAGATGGCGTTGTGTGTCACACTCAGATTTAGAAGATGTTGCGCGAATCTATAGGCGGCGGTAATAGTTTACCATTAAGCGATGCCCAAACCTAAAGCAATAGAAAATATTACTATTAGAGTTACCAAATATGTAAATATGTATGTAGGAATCCGCGGTCTTATCGCTCCCGACGATTTTTCTCTAGACAACCATAATTAATATTATGATATTATGAATATCTACGAGATTTATTAATGTAAGTAATAATAACTTGAAGATACCTACAAAACTTTGTGAGAAGATTTTCATAGATAATCATAATCTCGTGGCATTATATACTGAGATATACATCTCGTGAATTAACATCCATCATACGCTTGAGTTTCAAAGAAAAATCTTTCCCAAGGATTCATTGCGAGTAATAATAATACAGACCACTAATATAGATATCCATTCTTATACATTATATTTATCCAATCTTAACGCTGGCAGTTAAAATTTTACAGTTAATTATAATAGATTAAAAGCCAGATGAATAGGTACCATAAAATGAATATGGTTCTGCAATTTACGTATTTTAATTATTAAAATTACGATATTTATAAACACGGCAATCAAACTACAGGGGGTGTGTTATAATATGTACTATTCACTTGTTGTTTTTGGCTGTTCTTTTGAGTTTGGTTTGGTTTGGTTGTTTGGTTGTCTTAATCAATCATTGCGACTGTGGTGTAAACAAAGGATACTAATATGGTGACATAATATCGATTTCTTGGTGCAGTGACTGCGATCGACCACTTCTGGGTGAATGTCTTTTTTCTGAAAGAGGTAGTGGGATGGACTCCAAAAGTAAGCTCGAACGCCTGTCTATTATTCATACCGCGTTAAGTGACTTTACAATTGAAGGTATGGTAATTTCCTTTTATTCCATGCAGTGAAAAACCGCCCACAAGGAAATGAAGTCTTTATGGTATAGACGCCGAAAAGGAGTGGGGCTACGAACCGCGATGATTTCAAAATGCATAAAAATAGGTAGTAAATCTTGATTAATTATAATTACATTTTATTACTTGTACTACCAGACTTTTAGAGTTCTTGGTCTAGTCATTTAGACATTTTTAATTTATTATCTTGTTTGATTTAATGATACAGAAGCAAAATAAAGTAATCATGTTTATAAAAAAATGAAACACTGATGTTAAGATTTGAAAATGCGAATTATGTTTTTGATATATTGTTATAGTGCAATAAATTTTCATTATTATTAGTGATTTAGTTTGTTTCGTCCGCTTTTTTGGACTGTGTATGAAGTTAGTAGTGTTAACACGGTGTATGAAGAATAGTTTTTGTTTCAGTTACCTGATAACAACTGTGTTCTTCAATATGAAATAGTGTGAAATTAATATAATTTGTTATTTAAAAGTATTTGTTTGGGTTACTTTAATAAATTAACAATATACATAAAAACCTTTAGTGTGTATTAGGCGCAGTGGTAGCGTATGGGACTGCTGTGCTTGAGGTCTCGGATTCGATTCCCTGGTCGGACCAAATGTTTGTGCGATCTGTAAACATTTGTTTTGGAGTTTGGGTGTTTTCTATGTACAATATGTATGTATTTATAAAAAAAAGTATATATGTATTTAAATTAGTTATCTAGTACCCACAACGCAAGCCCTGCTTAGCTTGGGACTAGATAGCGTTGTGTGTTAAATATCCGAAATATTTATTTATTTACTATGTCTGTTTTTTGACAATACACAGTTCAACACCAATAGTCACACAGTGTCTTCTGTTATGAGTAAAACTTCATCTCAAGCTGTGAGGTTCGTCTCGTAGTTTGCATACGTTCTATTTTCCTTTGTAACAATCAATAACAACAACCTTTTTAAACTCGCATTATTAATGACCAGGATATTTTAGATCGACTTGAACCCCTGCCGTTGCCTAAGATGTGCATATCAGTATCGCTAATACAAGTGAAAGACATCCAACATATACACGCACATATCCAAAAGATACACGAGGACCGTACCATTTCCATGTCTTAACAATCTCGCATATACCACTGGACATCTCAGACTTACCTGATTGGTTAAGAAGCTCTGGGTCCGCGGGTAAGCGTGCCTCACAATATTACAATTTACCTTAGAGAGTTCAACGACGTAATGAACTAAGCCAAGATTCCAAATTGACTGAGCCTAAACTATTACTCAAGCAGCCCCAGTTGGGTTGCTAAAAATACAGATACAGATCTGCATTTCTGCATCACCTTTTGCATGCACCTATTGCGTATTACAACGTAAAAGCATGTGAAAAGATACAAATAGTGAAAAGTGTTAAAAATTGTTTTAAGTCGATCAGTCATGAATCGATTTAGTAGTAGCGCTACGATGGAAGATACAAACATACATAAACTGTCACAACTATTACTCTTTCTTTTGATTTAACTTAAGAAATGTTTTGTAAACTAAATCATTCACGATATCCAAGGTTAATCCTTATTTGCATTTAGAAATGAAATCTGGCTCTGGTTTATTCAGGACTCGATAATTAAACAATCAACGTTTAACACCACCTGTCTCGTAAATCATAAATTATAACTGCAGATAATATAAAGGCAATCATACATGGGACTATAATAAGTAAACTACCCATTTGCGAAACCGTTTCGATGGCCATTGGAGTAATGAAAGGGTTTGATTTTTAGTTCTTAATTGTGAAGGTATTGAAAGTGACCTATACTTTTTTATTGTCAACTAATTTTTGTGCACAGAAGCTGAAATAGATTACCTCGCTTTAGTAGGGTTCATTTAGAAAAAAATGTTTAGTTGCTTTGACAACGATAAAAAATGTGAATGATAAGAGAAGGTCGGTTAGAAAGCTAAGTTAGGCCTTCTTATCGTCGATCCCTTGACTGCCATCATAGACCAAAGTCTTATAATAACGCGTCAAAGTCGTCATGACCTACGGAGCCAAAACGTGGACGAAGGTTTAAGTTGCTCAGTGTACTATGGAAAGGATTAAGCTCAGCATATCAGAAATGAGGTGAACTGGCAGAGAACCAAGATCTTGATTCTCTGCCGGTCTCCACTCAAGAACATGTTTAACCCTACGGCTATCGGTTTTACAGCCAATATGACCAACCACTGCCAATCCAACTCACTAATTCCACAAAATTAGCAAGTTGAATTGGCATCGCGCCTGGGCAAATGTAGTGTAGGACGCCCACAGGCCAGGCAGAGAGATGATTTCCTCAGGACGGCTGAATGCGAGAAGCAGAGGGTCAAACCAAGTGGCGTGCAATTGGAGAAACCTATGTCCAGTAGTGTACTGAGATTAGGATAGATGATGATGAAGAGAAAATCAAATATATTTTGAGAGTTTGTTTAAAATTATTTTGTTTTATTTATGAACCGTTAAAACTAAAAATTTGTTTTAAAAATAGCAACATATGAACGACATCTAAGGCTAAATAGACTGTAGTAAATGTTAATAATTGTTATGATAAGATGTATACAAGACATATAAAAATACCCTTGTGGAGGAACGGGTATCATGTCCCTTCAACGTTGTCATATGTTTTTATTGCCGCCGTATGTGGAAGTCGCCACAACCCTTTTTAAAAGTCTTTCTCTTCTAATAAATATTCATATAGTTTGTATATCATTATAATAAAATCAATAACCTTCTACAGTCCACTGCCAGGCACGGGCCTTAAAATTTTCACTGAAGATATTTTAACAGCATGCCGAACATTAATGCACTTTCGGCACGTTGAATTTCCTACCATTTTTACTATTATTCTTTTTCTTGAAAGCAAACTAGAAATGAAACCAACAGTAAGTATTTATTCTCAAACAAAAAACCAAATCGGTTTATAAACGGTAACAAATAAAAAATATAACCAAATATAGAAATACTTTCTGTTTCTCAAATAAAAAAAAGGAGCGTTCGTTTTATTTTCCAGCATCGGTGTCGATCATGTGTATCAACACTTAAACAATATGAATAAAACGTACAGTTTCCAACGATTTTGTACCGGTAGCTCTGAGTGAGCGTCATCTAAAAACTTTTCAGTGTATAAATTTCTGCTATATAAAATGGGCTAGCCCCAGGCTGCTACCGAGCTAGCCACAGCTGACTTGTGTAAAATAAAGTTAAAAGTTCTGAATAGCATTCATATATTCAAGAGTGAGAGGAACTTTCAGAGGCGTTAGATGTAACGTAGTGTTATGTGATAACTTTATCTGCTTTAACATCGAATATTTTGGGTACAAAACCTACAAAATGTATGTTGATTTTTTTCAGTCTGAAGCACTTTGACCTACGACACAGTTTATAATCGTTGAGATATAAATAAAACCGTAGTACCTGTGTGAATTTATTTAAAATATTTTTTTTACTTTTACATTATTATGAAAATCCCCAACCCTCAAGCCCAAGCTCAAGTCCCCATCCCGCACTTGGCCAGCGTGGGTACGTATGGCCTTAATCCTCTCCCGAGAGGAGACCCGAGCTTAGCAGTGGGACATTATGGGTTTGTTGATAACGATGATGATGACACTTATTACATTTGAAAGAGCATCATAGAGACATACAGAGCATTACACCGTAATGAAACAGGTCAATGCTGGGCATAGGATTCTGCGTGGAAGGTCTTGACTGGCCTGACGGGTTGGTATTAGGTCTGTTTTAAACTCTTTCTCTTTGCTGTTCTATTGTGCTGCTTAGTTTGTTCCTTCAGTCGGCTCTGATGACACCCACGTGATGTATAGCAGTAGTAAAACTCTGTCTTCTTAATTCGCTGGTTTTAAATGCTTGTCAATGTTAAATGGTAGTAATTCTTTTGTTGTCATTAATGAACTAAAATTCACTAAAATTTGTTGTTGAATTTTTATATTTTATGTACTTTAAATCCCATCTGATTTAAGTCCATTTTTCGAGGTTTCACATCTCAGCTGTCACTGTTTTTTGTTCAGTAACAAATAAACGTTAATCAGACACATGCTTATTTATTACTTTAAAGTTTACTTTGGCATAACCGAAATTAGTGAAATTACCAAAATTAGTCAACTTAGGCCATAATTTTTCCTCTGCTATTCTTGTGTTGAGCGTTTAAAACGTGTAATGTGTGACGTATAACTTGACATGTTGCAGTAAATTTAGACGTCTTCTAAAAACATGCCGACTAAATTACTTATGTTTTTATTACTTATCAATCTTACATTTAGGGTTAAGTTTAGTTTTTTTTACTAATAAACAAGTGCGTACCTCTGATCAACTTTTAGTTAGTACTGAACTAAATATAGTGAAAGCTGAGATGTGAGATATCGAAAAGTATCAAAGTAGATGACATTAATTTAAGTGAATTTTAGTTAAGTGATGACAACAACAGAATTATCATAAACAAGTGCGTACCTCTGATGAACTTTTAGTTAGTACTGAACTAAATATAGTGAAAGCTGAGATGTGAGATATCGAAAAGTATCAAAGTAGATGACATTAATTTGAGTGAATTTTAGTTAAGTGATGACAACAACAGAATTATCACCATTGTATTAGTACTTGCTAACAACTTGTTTTGTTGATATACCACTTCTTTGGGTCACAGGTATATCAATATTTATATATTTTTTTTACATTCATACCGATACATTCATTCGCAATCATCTCAAAATTTTGATTTTTTTCTTTTGTTATTATTTAGACTTTACCCTAAGCTAATCCTATTTCACTTGCTTCGTTATTTAAGAATATCCTTATTTATATAATTTACCTCATCATATAAAAATAAACCAATCTTACTGAATTGTATAAACCAACCAACCCCAATTTATAATATATTAACATATCAACTAAAACACTAACACCCGACAAAACCTTTTCAACGACACCCCATTCGCTCCAACACGAATAAATAAATCAAAACCGAATAAACACAGCCGGTGTTGCAGTAAAGCAATTAAAAATCAAACAATCCCCATTTACAGTGGGATCTTCCCGATGCCGGGGCAGCCGACAATAAAACGCGAAATGAAAATAAAAAACACCTATAATTGTTGCATCGTAAAACCCAACGAGTAGAATTCCATCGAGGTTTAGTTTGATTCTTAACGTATCTATATAACACTAATAGTGACGTCATTAACCAGTCGTGTAAGGCTTATGTAATGACTTGTCTGCGTGTTTGGCCTAATGGTGTAAGCGGCTGTCACGCCGCTTCCTACTGTGCCAAGTATTCATGGGTATGGGTTCAAATTCCACAAAATGTGTGATCCACAATTCATTGTTCTAAGTCTAGGTATTCTTTGAGTCCGTTTCATGTATGTTTGTAAAGTCCTCAGCTAGCTTTGTATTCCTAATGCGGGAGTTGTCTTTTAAAAAAGATAATGTTCACGATACCTTCATAATAGATAATTACGATGATAGATATCTATATTTGGATACCAAGGGGAGGATGATGAGGAAGGAGGGAGGAACAACGTCATGATCTTGTATTTAGTTACGTTGACAATATGGGCATGGTTCCATTGATTTTTTATGTAAAAATGGTTGTAAAAACATTTCCTTAATTTCTATACTTAAAAATACATGTCTATTCTGATACACTCGAGACCTAATCCCAATAGGAGGTTATTCAACCTCCTACTCCTTTCAAAGAAGACGGACTGTTATTGAAAGTTGTTGATATGATGTGATACGACACGTATTTGATACAAAATCCGTGTATGTTTTTAAGTTCATACTATACATCATTTGGATAAAATTATTTATCCAAACGCAAGCAAAAATCAAATCGGAGAGCGGCTCGATTCGTCGATTGCCAAGAACTTTCAATTCGGCTAGACTATCTGGCGCTGCGTAGAGATGTGGCTTCGCTGTGCATCTTCTATCGCATTTACTATGGGGAGTGCTCCATGGAATTTTTCAGACTGATCCCTACCGCCTTTTTCCGCCATCGTTCTACAAACGTAAAATGAACTGTCACCTGCGGTGGCATGTAAAAAAACAAGAAATGGGTACAGAACAGCGTATAGCTTTTAAATTGGAAACAATTTGCATATTTTCAAAGTTTACATTTTAAGTAGATATATGTATTTCAGCTAGCGCTAAAGTAATAAAATATATTTTTAATACATGGATAAATAAACGGACATCTTTCGGACATGTAACACTCAACGTCATCTAGACCCAAGCTAAGCAGAGCTTGTGTTATGTACACATATGGGTATTGAACAACTGATATAAATACATATATACTTTTTTGTATATAAATACTTATTACCAAGAAAACACCCAAACTCCGAAAGAAATATTTGCATATCATACAAATATTTGGTCCCACCCAAGAATCGAGCCCCAGACCTCAAGCACAGTAGTCGCATACCCTACCTCTGCGCCACGGAGGCAGTCGATGTCATTTAGCTATACGCCATCTACTGTTTATTATAGTACTAGCTTATGCCTGCGTGGTTAACACAACTAAAAGTAGCCTATGTCCTTGCTCAAGAATCAAAATATCTCCATGCAAAATTTCATTAAAATTGGTGCAGCAAACCGCTGTTCCAAAGTCGCCGTAAAAGCGTAAGAGACAAACAGACAAAGTTACTTTCGAATTTATGATATTAAGTATTCCTGTCTCGTTAGTAAAGCAGTTAGACAAACCGGAGTGTGAAAGATAGCAGAGTTTTCCACCCTTGCCGGAGATCACGTTAAGCCATCGCTCACGGTTGTCATGAACATCTAAGACAATCGTTACTGGGAAGTCAGTGCTCCCAAATAAAGTGACTAAACCCTCGAATTCAGTTCAGGGTTGAGGTCCGATGCCAGGCGCTTCTGATAACTGTAATTCAGGTAAAACTCCGTAAAACCAGTTGAATTAGTAGCCGACCACAATTGATTTTGGGAATAACAGAGGTTAAGAAGAGATAATATGGAATACCTACCTACTATACCTACTGCATTAACGTCTCCCACGGTATATACAGAAGGTATTAAAATCCATACGATTATAGTAGTTACTGCATTTACCGTGGAAGAGCAATGTTTCAACATTCATAAATAGGTAGGCTCGATCGGGCGATACCTAGGCCTCACTGAAAAATAATGTTAAATAACTCTTTTGTTCTTCTTTCAAAGGGGAGAGAGGTTACCGTAAACCAAAACTATTTATATTAATTTGCTTAAAAGCGATTGCTGTGATTCTTGAGTTACTGGTGTCCATAGACGGCGGCAGTTTCTCACTATCAGGATGACCTGGATGACGGTCTGCTATATTGACCATAAAAAAATATACTTCCATATTATTGATAAATTTAGATTTTTTTACTGAAATGCGAATTTCCGATATTGATTAATTAGACCCCTTTTTAAATTAAAGCTTGACCATGAAAACAAAACACTTACGGTGAACCGATGTGTTCCATACCCAAAAAACCCATTTACACTTTGTTAACATGCATATGTTTAATTTATCGTCCGAGGTCCAACTCCGAGGCATAAATACTAAAAACAAAACAGTACCAGCATCGAAAAAATGATTAACATTGAAAATGAAGTGTTAATTGTGTAGAAACATTGAAAAATGATCAACATACATTATATAAATAACAATAAATAAGCCCTGGAAATACAGTTTAAATAATAATAAGTGCAAGACTGAGACGAGAACAAAAAAACACGGTGTTATTAATTTCGTGGTCGTAGAGGTGTGAGCCGAATCATAAAGGAAGATGTTGAGACGTTTAGACCTATATTTATTTTGCAAATTCACTTTGCAATAGTCGTGAAACGTGTACAATATAAATAGTATCCTGAACTAGAGAAAGTTATATCTTCTGCATTATTTAAAGATGTTAAGAAATACTTTTGTAGCCATCATTATTAAATTTTGAATTTACCTAATACTCCTTATGCTTGTAAAAAGAAATGTAAACAAATAATTACCATAAATAAAAACATTAATGTAATCAAGATCCAAAGAATGAGGGAAACTATTCAAATTGATATTAGGTTGAAAGGATTAAACAATGTGACAGTTGAAAAACCTCTGTTCATAAAAGACTGCTTTGTCATACAGTTCCTTAATTTTGGTTAGTGACCTATTTATTAATATTTCGAGTCTAAACACAAAATATTTGTTCTACATATTTATTGAACGTTTATAACTAAAAATAAAAACATTATATGTATAACTTTATGTTTTTGAATTATAATAGATTATAATATTATAGAAAGGTTTATTCCACTTTGTTCAATGAGGAATCACTGATGAATAAATTAAATTATAGTTTTGGGTTCTCTCGTTTCATTTTGGAAGTATTTCATTCGAGTGATATTCTACAGGTGAACAAAATGGAATGAACTATCATGCAACTAATATTTAGAAAGGACACTGGTAGGTTTATGTGTAACTTTTGTACTGCCTGGCGTAACTCAGATTGTTTTTGTACTTATTTGCTGCCAGTATCAACGACATTAACATTTTAAATTCCCAGATTTTTATATCATTGCGTTAAAAAAATTATTTTGTTTTTAGATGACAATGAAATACGTGGAGCACAAATGAGTTGTCATTATTGTCACTAAGATGGCGTATTAAAATATTTTTGAAATCAAAATCATTCTCGTATGATTTTCTTGAGTCATTAATAAAATGTTGCTCTTTTACTTAATTCACCAGTAAGCTCATTCATAAATTTTATGTAATATATATTTGAAAAAACAATATCAAATATTTTGGTAATCTGAGACACAACACCGCCTTGTTGTCAGACTAAGTAGATTTTAAGGATGGGCGTGTTTAGAATACATAGGAATGAGTTTTGATGTAACAACTTTATAAGCAGAATTAAAATTCTAATAGCACAGTTCTAAAATATAATAGATACAAGAAAAATATTACTGGTTCTAAGTGAACCTTCCTAATTATTTTCATGCATTTATTATAGATATTATAAACGGTATAAAAACTCAAAATCATTCTTATCATATTGCCAGCGGTACAGAATCTGCCATTCCCTTTTAATAAACAAATTGAATATAAACAAAATTCTACTCCATCCATTTTTTAACCGTTGTTTAATTCCAAAGCAGAGTTTGACTTACGACTCGGGACTAAATAACTGCCGGCCACTCATTACATTCCGAGTCGCTATTTGCATAACTATTGGAATCGAACCCTGGACCCGACGGTGTGTGTTTAGTCTGATGAACGAGCTGTGGACGTTCAGTTTGCGTTGTTTTAAACTTATTTATGGTGGGTCCCGTGTCAGTAAAAATAAAAGTAATATATTTTTGGGATGTTCTGATTTATTTTGATGCGACAAATGTCATATAAATGTATCCAAACCAGTTATAATATGAAACAGTCTTAGATTGTACCCATTATTTGTTTTAAGTTTAGTTTTATTTTATATTCTTATTTTAAATTATTAGTGCTATATGTGTTGTACATATATCAACAGCATAAACATTACATGTTTGATTTTGTTTTTTTAGGCTTTTCGGAAAATATGGTCACGTTCAAGTATAGTAAAAGAGTATAGAATTTTACTTCATGATTTTAGCTTTGTGATGTAATGTAATAATGCAGAAGCATCTCAAAAGATCTCCATAGTCTCCATCTCCATGGGTGACCATGTTTCATTGTTGCATTGTCTGAATTCGCATTAAGTATAGTTTACTCTTGGAGCAGTGGTCACCATATTATAGTGACGACAGTGACTCTACTAATGCTTTCCATCAGCAGAGTAGAGTCACTTTCTCGGTCTCATTTATAAAAATACTCTCTATTTCATTGTTCATACAATAAAATGACAAGATTGAAGCTAAACATTTTGATTGCACGGCTAAGCATAGATAGTGGTTTAAGCGGTCGCATCGCCTTTCTTTACCAACATAAGCGTTATGGGTTTCATTCTGAATTCGTGATTTCGGTTAAAGAAACCACATCATCCGAGTAACTAACGTGTTTAGTGCCTACATATTATGTTGGCGCAATCATATAACTATGTCATGTAGTTCCAATTAAAGAGAAGTGTTAGTCTTTGTCAAATAGGGAGAAGGGTTAGTTTTTGCCAAACAGAGAGAAATCTCTGCCAAGTTACATACTGATAAGGTATGAATGAATGATAAGGTTCCATTGCTGCATATTGCATAACTTTATCTCTCTTTAGGTTTCTCTTCTTTATCATAAGTGAGATTTCTTCGTTGGTTCTTTTCTCTATTTAAGTATTGATCATCATCCACCTCCAGCATCATTCCAAATGCTATCAATCTGCCTCTGTCTCTTTGGGTCACACCTTGTACTGAGCTCTACGCTAAAATAATTATAACCATAACAAATAATTATAAAAAATGATTTTATAATATAAATCCTATGAGAAAAACCTCTAAATTCGAAGAATTAAAGGGTTTTTTCTGAATTTGCACTGAAGAAAATTTTCCAAAAAACTGAAGAAAAAAATCTGGGGGTACCATCAAGTGATGCATCTGTCTCCTTTAACATAACAAAAGAAATATATATAATACATATATAAATCTTTACCTAATAGTATATAAGTAATATTATTCAAGAAATAATAGATAGGCAGGTGACAATCAAGTAGTATTCTTTGTTAAATATTCATGGTTAGTGGTGATAGTACCGGTTAGGTTAGATATTTGGTCGAGGCGTGCTACAATATTTAAGTAATATATTTTACCATAAATGTATTATAGATATCATAATTAGGCGAGGCTGTCTGTTACACAGGTGCAGCTTTTGCAAACTGTCCAAAAACCGTCTTGTCATTGTTGTTTTAAATTCGGGTTCGTTTTTTATTAGTATAGTCCTAACATAACACTTTGCTATTGTAAAAACGGGGTTCCGTTTATATTGATGCCATATATCTTTTAACGTATTAGTTAGATGTTTGAGTAGAATAATTTAGATTTGAGGATAATCTCGTAATCAGCAAAACAAGGTTGATTCACATACGATTGTTTTTGATACTGTTGACTATACACTTTTTTGAGTGTGGTATATCCCAACATACCTGTAAAAAAATTCTACGTTAGAACTAAGATAATATTGCAATTTACGCATAGGTACCCAGGGTCAAAGCGTGACATTCAACTATTGTTTTTGGTAGATTATACCACATTTTTTTCGAAAAATCTGTTGTTAACTGTTTGTAAATACTAATGTAGTATCACTAAAAATAAAATAATTTACAACCTTGATATTTAAATTGGGATTTTTAGAATAGTATGTATATTATAAGTACTTAATAAATAAATACATATTTTAATAAATATTTTCGGGCATTTTAACACACAACGCCATCTAGTCCCAAACTAAGCAGAGCTTGTACTATGGGCACTAGACAACGGATATTATTACATATATATACTTTTTTTTGGAAATACATACATATTGTACATAGAAAACACCCAAACTCCGAAACAAATATTTACAGATCACAAACTTTTGGTCTGACCCAGGCTTCGAACCCGAGACCTCATGAACAGCGGTCGCGTACGCTACCACTGCGTCACCGAGGCAGTCAAAAAACATTGATTAGATATCTGCATACAACGTATATAACAAGCTACTTTAAACCTTAATTTTACGGGTGTACACGCATCAAACATTAAGAGGATAAGACATACGGAACCGTCGTATCCACACTAATATTTCTCATGCTACCGTAAAACTCAAATTGTACCGCTGTAGTAAAAAAATAAACATTTATTACACACTCGAAGCTCTATTATTCTGAGTAGCAGAAAAAATATAACACCCTATGGTCCAATAAAAGTAGGATTTGGTCTTTATTTCTGATATTAATAGTCAAAGGTTCTCGGAAGGCTCTCTGTTCTCACGAAAGACGTGTAACCACTTGATAGAGTTAACAGTAATAAATTGTTGATTACAGGGCAGGCGCCGTCGTCGTAAAAGTATATAGTGTGGTTTATTGCTGACGTAAATATGTATGCTAGAATTTGAAAAGTCATTTTAATTACCGATTTTACTTACTTTTACAAGATTATGTTCATATATATATATGTGGGTTCATATATATATATATATATATACACATATGGGGCACCGATTCTAGGTCGAGAAGTATTCTTTTCTCGAAGTATTTGTGTCTTTCTGCATCTTCATTGTGGATGAACCTAGAAGTTTGAGTTTTCCCTCACTAAGAAGCAAGCTGAATATTATTTCTATTTTTATTCACACCGTTTCGACTTCCCCTACTCCTAAGAATATTTCAAATTCAATATTAGTTAAATTGATCTGGTAATTCCCAAGTTTTAGAGGACTAACAAACATTCATATTAATATATAAAAGAGGAAAAAGTGTTTATTTGTATCTCGTTGGTATAGCAGTTAGCGTATGCGTCTGTCGTTCGAAAAGGTCTCGAGAGAGAGAAAGAAAGAGAGGGAGAGAGAGAGATAGAGAGAGAGAGAGAGAGAAAGAGAGAGAGAGAGAGATAGAGNATCGAGGCAGTAAATGAATATAAAGAATTTATAGTTGCACAAATTTAATATCGATAGACCCTTATTATTAATAAGGGTCTATTAATTGAATACGAAGTGAAGAAGTACAAGCAAAGCAAACGGAGGAGTATTATATTTGGCACAGTTAAATTTTATATATGTTTTTATGGATTAGGGGAAATATTGCCTGAATTTACCCGCAACGCCGATAGAATGGATATACGATATGGAGGAAAAGTGCAGAACTCTGAAAAAAAATACAGGAAACAAATTATTTAAGATCGACTTTCGACCGCTGGTCGACCACAAACTTTAATTAGATATAACCGATTGATAACTATAGTCAGTATAATTTTTTGACACGTAACATTAAATATTCTACAAGTTTTAAAGAGATCGGTAAAAGTCAGTAAGAAGACGTTTAATTCTGAAAGTAGGCCTCTCGAAAGGCTCTCCAGAACATAGTATACACGAATTTATCAATCGATTCAGATGGTTACAATTTATCGTGTAATTTATATGCATCAAATTTAATACTATAGTACCTACTATTACTTTAATGCTATAGTCTTCCGCTCTATTCGACATAAATATTTTATTGTCGGCTTATATTGTTGAGTGTGGTGCAAACCACGCCACCAGACGCACTGGACTAGTTATTGGTTGTAAAGTAAAATTATGCTTAGTGCTTTTCTTAGCGTAGTCTTTATTCATTCGATCGAAGTGACGTGCAAATTGATGATGATGATGATGAAAGAGTTCAAAGTACATTACACATGTGAATATCGGTAATCATTGACAGTTTCTTGATACTATATAGGTACATACTGCCTTATTAGTAGTTGTGATTCTTTCTTCAAAATAAATCAAAACCTTTGCGATTGCAGGAGATTCTGTATAAAAATGAAAATTTCTCTGAATTATATCTCTTCTTTTATATGCCATTGAGTCATAAAGCAATATGGCGACAATATGGACCTTAAGATCTTTAATCATCTTCAGAACTTATGAATATCGTATACTAGTTTATGGCCGCGAGTCCGCCCGCGTATATGTCGGTTATCGCTGCAAATAGTAGCCTATGTGTTGTCTCATGTATGTATCAGCTATATTACTATAATGTTTCATCCAAATCCGTTAAGTAGTTTTTACGTGAAAGCGTAACAAACATCCATCCATATAAACTTTCGCGTTTATAATATTAGTTGGATTTTCTAAAGCTATCTGACAGGTGACACCCCAACGCTAATACAATATTTTTTTATTTTCTCTGTCCTTTAAGTGGGGCGTAAAAAAGAAATGCATTTTTAACGAGGCCGCCACAGGGTAGGTCAGCATGCTGCACTGCCCGCGTCTGCATTGAAGATGGTGACCACCAACCACAACACCACTCTTGGATTCCACTCATGCTTTCCATCAGGCTGAGAAGAGCCATTTGGGTAGCTAAAACATAAAAAAAGAAGTTCTAAGTGTAATTTCTAGTTGGTTTGCAAAATTAATTTTCTTCGCCGTTTGTTCTTATCTGGTCGTACATATAATATTGTGTTTATATTTCCTTTTTAATATTGAATATATACTCAAATACGCATTATCAATTTTTATCACCGTGTAGAAACAATGCTGACGCAGTTTTTTAAGAATCTATAACTGAGCACCGCATTTTGCACCCCCCTCTCCCCCTGAACGTAAGTTAGTCGTGGTTAAGATACTTCGTTGTACATGTAAGTTGTAACATCTCGAGAAATAAACATTAATATACTGTGAACTTCACACATTCATTTTTCTACACACAGTAATCCGAATCCGAAATCCGAATTTATAATCCTTTAAATAATTAGAGAACTTACAATACACCTTGACATTAATGACTATACAGCCTCTAAAACTCAAATAACTATTTTTAAAGAATTTCGTCTAAAAAAAAGCAGTCATGTAATTCATCTCCTATTATTTAAATTATTAAATTATAAAAGATAATAAATAAATGTATAAGATAAATGTATTAAAAAAACCTTCAATAAACTTAATACTTATATAATATTATAGGTGTAAATTAATAATATTAAGTGTATTAGAATGTCTAATAATAAGCGTTCTAGTGCTGTTTGTTAAACCAAAAGTTTGTGATGTGCTAGACGACGAAACTAATAATAAAGCGCTGCAGCGTAACACCTCATTTTTAGTTAACGCTTAGATTTACTCTCCATAACATTTCATACAGTGGGCTAAACGTAAAAATCATTTCTTAAAGATCAAATTTCAACAATAAATTGCAATAATTTTATAAACCGCTGTCGCTAGTGACAGTTACCATTTGCAAAACAACTTAATTATCTTTACCAAACTAAAGTTAATATCTATTTCTGAGCCGATTTACACCCTTGAGGTGGCCGCTCGTTAAATAACTTTATTGCTGTTAGTTATGTGTTTACAAGATCCATCCCAATGCGTTTATTGCGAAACAAAATTGCACAAATATATACCTTCCTATTTTGAATGTTTTGTATTCAATATCGCGAAAAAGACAGTCGTTATCAGAAGGTATAGATACTTATTAAAAATTCCAACGGCTTTTTACACAGGTAAGTACATTAAATTCTACGTCCCGTGTTATTTCCTATGTACAGGACTTTACTTTTACCTAGTGTTCAAAGATTCGATCAGTTGTATCAACATTACTTACATTCCGAAACACTAACGCCATTTTCCAAGTGCGAGTTCCAAGTATTCCAAATATGTAACTGATTTGTTACACCTTTTGTTTACACTTTTCAAAGCATCAGTATAATCTTTCCTACTGTCGTTCATTTTAGCTTTTTCCTAACATTTCCATTTAATTATTACACTACTTAGTGGACGCCAATACGGTAGTCTTTATGATATGCGTGAGACTAAATCATAATCGACAAAATGGAGGCGTGTATGTCGGCTACTTTGGGATACAAGAGTAATTATGTGTGTGTCGTTTTAACTTTATTTTGAAACAAGCTGAATACTTTATTTAGATTTTATTGATTTCGAAAGTAAATTTCCACCTTTTTTTATAGAACTGGGGTCAAACGAGCATAGATATCGCCTGATGGTAAGCAATTACGGCCGCCCATGGACACCCACAACACCAGAGGCATCATAAGTGCGTTGATGGCTTTTGGGAGACGGGGTTAGGGGTTTGGATATGTGCCTCCGGAATCCTCACTCACTCGGTGAAGCACATAGCGAGCGCTGCCTAGCACCAGTTTTTCTGTGAGGCCGTGGTATCACTCCGGTCGAGCCGGCCCATTCGTGCTGAAGCGTGGCTCTCCCATGGTAAATTAGATTAGGTCCTGTTCTTACAAGAATGCTGAAAGTGATACTAAAATAATCATAAAACGGCGTAGAGCATTGTCTTGTAGCACAATCAGGGTAAAAACTCCACAATTTGCGCCACAAAAAAGTGCCATCATAAACTTGTTTATAATCACTAGAACGACGAACCCTAATCGATGTATGGAGAACAGTTCGTACGGAACCCATGGGAAAGAGTCGCCCTACCGAGTTCGACTCGCAGTTGAAAATCTGAGAAACGTTTATCTGAAATATAGCTGTTTTTACAAGTTATACGTACTTTTCATCGATAAACCAGTATTGCTTTTAAAATAAAAAGGAGAAATACAGTACTACTGTTGGTCTCTCATTTTGATACCAAACTAGGCACGAGTCGGCACTACGTCAACCAAACTGCTGATAAACATACATATTTCCAAATATATACATATTACAGATAAATAACGTCCAGACATAAAATAATCTTGCTTATCATACCATTACTTACCCTGGACGAGAATTGATTCAAAGACCTCTGGTTTAGCTGTCAGGATCACTAACTAACAGACTAACAAACCGATCAACTTCCATGATTTTTGGTGTTCAATATAGTTTGCTATCTATCTCGGTTAACTAATATATCTATTTGCCATAATGAGTAGGTAGCTTAATCAGTAGTGTGATACTGACACCATCAGCCGTTCGGGCTGAGTGAGGTATCTAATTGTTCCACCGATCTATCGTGGATACAAGAAAAACCTCATCCATTATGTTGATACTACTCCTTACATATTTTTCCATTGGCATCCACACAGCTAAAAAGTTTAAACGCACCTTCAACACCTTTAAATTACTGGCGTATTAACAGCTCTATGCTAACATAATACAATACAATAAGCTCTTTTGTATCACCACCTGGTACAGATTGTTTCAACTTGAGAATCAGTTAGTGCATGTGAAAATTGGATCACGTGCACGTTAAGTGTGAAAAAGGTGAGAACAGACAAGCTGTTGTATTTTTATTGTATTGTTTTTGGTTATACTAATAAAAGGAAATATGGTGTGTGAATATTATCTACGTTGAGACAAATTCGTTTCGAAGGAGGCATGAAGTAGTCTTAATACAACTATGCTAAAAAAAGTAGCTTTGTAAATATTTTACAAGAAATAACTTTAAAACATTCTAGAGGCCTACTCCAATGCAGTGGTACTTTTATGTACAAACAGAAAATAGAGACAGTGACCGACTTTTACATTGTTTTTTAACCTAGTTGGTGAGGTTACATGAACTCTTCTCTATCAAATTGGTTCATAATTGAAGCAATTTTGGAGTAACATACTTCAAAAAACAACCGAACTCCTCTTTTGAAGTCTGTTCAAATTTGTATAAAATATCATTATTCTCATGGTCCAAAAACAGTCAGAATAATATTGAGAACATTTGACTACGAAAATAATTGAAACTGTTTCATTAGATTTAAAGTGGGTCAGATGATATTTTTAGCATAACTACTAACCAACTGGTTTAACTAACCGTACTATTTATAGTTAATGGGTGCTAAAAAGAATCTTAAATTTAATTCATATGATAAACACAGCGGTAAATATAGCAAAAAATGCTTCACACAGTAACATAAATGTATATTTATCACAAAAATAAAATGAAGGAAGATATGAAAAATAAATTCAGCCATTCTCTATGAATACATAGATTTATTATTTGGCGTACATTCCATAAAAAATGTTTTTCATATACGTTTCTTTCATACATAAGTGAACAAAGTACAAAATGTCAAATGGCTTTGCCATCAGCTGCGTGTGAAGCAGTCACTTGCTCTGTGCACCCTCGCCAACGGCCTTAACTTTGTGCGGAACAGGACAATTTCCAAGGATCTGCGCGTGGCGAGCCTCAATGATTTGTGAGAAGCCTGAGCGCTAATTTTTTTGCGCGGGCCATCTGCTCGTTTCTCCGCTACCTGCGTGTGCTTACGCCCTACCATTGGCCGCCGCCGGACAGACATGGCCTTTTGCGAGACCTCGTCTTCGATGCAACTCTTACGGAACTATACCCAACACTAGATCTGATACTAGTTGACAAGCTCTCCTTGTTCCTATCTCTCGAAGCTCGTGCTCGATAAGCACAGGCACGGGGCAAGGCCCGGGTGTAACTGGCAAGGTGGTCGCTCCGCTTCTTCATCCGCTAGGCGCGACCTCGTCAACTATGCATTCCTATTGGACTGACAAACCGAAACAACCAACAGGCCCAACCCAGTACTCCTAGTACTCGTTTGCTGTGGCAGACGGCACCGATAATCACTTACATAAGACAAACCTGGACGTGTTACCCCGAAACCTGAAGAACGAGGGAGTCTATGATAAGACTCTGAAGACTAATAACTGGTCATTTGGTGCGCTTTGTAGGTTACATTCTGGTGGCGCCATAGGACTTCGTTCGTTGAGTTGTTCATCGGAGCCGACACACACTTGCTTGTTTATGAGCCTTACTTTACAAATTACCATCAATTTCCGCAAATAAAATATTAAACATAGTGTATATTAATTGAAATAAGTTCGAATTATAATTACTTTCCTTAAAATCCCTTCAAAACCCCTTTGTTATTTCAAAACCGCGAACTGTCATCAGCTCGTTAAAAATATCAGGTGTAGAGGTAACACTACAGTGTTGGGTTACAGAGGGGAAGGATCAAAGGGCTCGTGTTCGACTCGCGACAGGGCACACGCGGTACACGTTATTTTAGGCTTAGACTGTTTTTGTGATACCCGAGCTTGTTACCAACACGTGCGAATTCGTGTATTTTAGGAATCTAGATGGGACCAAGGGCTACGGGATTAGTCCAAATTCAGCAATAATATCTTGATCACTTCAATTTGTCTTAGAAAGCAGAAATAGTATGACTTTTACACACCTCACATACAACTATCTAATCTAAAATTATTCGTTTCATAGTATTGTTGTAGTTTATATAATAGTCACATGCCACATTTCAAAAAAGTGTCACGGAGTTCCCCCCTCTAATAAACTTGAATATATATATATATATATATACATATCTCTGTGGCGAAGTGGTAGAGAATGCGACTGCTGTGCAAGAGGTCTCGGGTTCGATTCCTGAGTCGGACCAAATGTTTGTATGATCTTCAAATATTTGTCACGGAGTTTGGGTGTTTTCTATGTGTAATATGTACGTATTTACAAAAAAAAATTTGGTTGGTTGGAACTAGAGGGCTTTGTGTGTTAAAATGTCTGGACATATATATACATACACCTTAGCAGAGCCCGAGGTTTATTGTAGATCTTTCTGGAATCAGTTAGTAAAAAGTTATTATTAGAAATAAATATAAGGGCCATGAAAAGCCAATAAATAGCTACATTAAAATACTATTACGAATTTCACATTCTGCATTAACAATTTAGTGAAAAATGAACAAGTTAAATAATGAATGTGTATATGAATGTCTTGTATATATATCCAAGAAAAAGAGAAAATAAAATCTAAGATGGATAATTTTGCGCTGAATATTTATAAATAATTTAAACCTAGGTGTTCAAGTTACGAGTGTGAAGTGCCCACGATGTATTTTTTATCATTATTTTAAATATTTGGTTGAAGTCTATATTCATCATTATTTGAAACGTGGTAAAAAAGGAGAATTATTACCGTTTACACAAAAATAAAACTTTGGGTGGCTGTAACCTTAAAATTTTATGATTATGTATGCGTCTATTAATAGCCATATAAAAATTAGACTGTTAAAATGTTAGTACGATCTTTTACGTTAATTATAAATTCTTAACCATTAGTATTCTTAAAGATTTTATTAAAATATATTTCGAGGATTTCATTTAAGGAGATATAATGCCTTAATGTTGATATTTATTGGTGATAAAAACATGTTACTATGCCATTTTTTGGCACTGTTGAGAAATAATAAAGCTACCAGAATTGTAGATTTATAACAAGTGGCAATTAGTTGCGAAAAAATAATGATGTTTCCGTCACACACTTAGAAGAGTCGTTGATATTAATTTAAAACCACTTGATATTAGCACCGAGTAACGGATGAAATTTTGATGCGGTGTCTCGTCCATAAATTACGTTCAGGTTTGTAAAGATGATGAACCATTTACTGCAGTTAATTAGAGATTCGTAATAATTTTATTATTTGCAGTGCAGCAATTTACAATAGTCTCCCTCAAAATGTAGATTTTGAAATCATTGAACTAGTCTATCTCTCTAGGCGGTCAGTGTCGAAAGAGCAGGGTGGCAGCACAGGACCCCTTTTTCTGCCTGACGCAGTTATTTTTTAGGCCCTTGCTAGCGAACCGGGCAACGGAGACGAGCTCACCGGCGCCGCATGCCGCCCTGAGTGTGGCCGCGAATGGGCGGGAGATTTCCGCTACATCCATTAATTCATCAGCTTAAGAGGAGGCGACGTCCGCTTGTGCCATACTTACGTCCCCTAAATAGAGAGAGATTTTAACGGTGCCTGTGTCATTGCGGACAGGTGCTGGGAGTCTGGGTGTCTCAATAATATTTTCCAGATCCCATCTCAGGCGCAGAGTGGCACATCGTGTGGTTTTAGTCGATCCGATTTCGATCCACCACCCATCGTAAACTCGGTGGTGTAACGGCACGTGGTCTTTTATGCGATCACTTCTTTGACCAATATTTGAGGTTACGTTTTAACTTACTAGTTACTAGTCAAATGTGTAGTATTGTTAGTATTTAGAGTCGTTCCCACGTAGTTTAACACATTGCAAAGTTAAGCAATTCTAGCCAGGTCAGTTTGTGGGAGGATTGGTCATCATCCTTAGATGAACTCTTTTCTTAGATTTAATCCTTAATTTGTTTTATTTATCTTTGTAATAATTCCTTTGATTTATTTTTAATGTAATACTTATACTAGTAATAATTATATATCGCAAGTATCATAACGATATACCAATCATTGATTATCTATTTCGTAACACGTAAACAAATAAATAAGTATCCATGGTTAATGCTGTAAAACGTAGCCTATGTCCTTCCCCCAGAATCAAAGTATGACCATGCCAAATTTTATCGAAATCGGTGCAGTGGTTTGGCCGTGAAAGCAGGACAGATTATATTTTTAACATAAAATTTTTGTTTTATTTTTTATGATACAGCAATAAAAATATATACAACCCTAAATTTTCAACCCTCTACAATTAACCCCTATTTTTTTTTATTTCTAAGGCAAAACAGCGCTTGCCCTGTCAGCTAGTTTATCTATAAAAATCGCTAAATCTTTAGAGAGCAATGCATTATTCAGTCGAATTTTGAAATAGATGTTATAAAACTTATTTATCTCTTTCCAAACTTCGATGTGTCGTGTTCTACTTTGTCGATTCTGTTAAAGATTAAATATATAACATACATATGTATTCGACAGCATCACTACACGACATTATAGTAAACACTAAAGTTTTCCTTATTTACCTACTTCTACATTGACGTACGCACGTAAAAATATAGTAACGATATTGTTACATTGCGGAAAATACAGATTTTGTGCGTATAAATATATTTTAATTGAATTATTTCTTAAATATATATAAATAAGTACGTTTTAGAAAAATAGAGTTTCATACTAGATTTTCATTGCTCATTATATGAATGGTGTACTTTCAATTCAAGTTGATGAAGAAATTAATACGCAAAGAATAACATCAAAATCATTATGATTGCTGAAATAAACATTACGTACTAAGTAGGTATACGTACATAATATATATAGATAAATAACTCCAAATGGGGCCGAGACGCTGGGTTCATGGGGTCCGAGTGCTCGTGCTATGTTTAAACAACTATCTAAGCAACAATCATAATATCCAATTTTGATAATGCTATATTTCATTCATATACTCAATCAACAAAATTGTTAAAATATATACGTGGGCTGTTCTAAAAATAATTAGTGAAATGAGAAATAGAATAAAAAAAAAGTTATTTACAACTCTTCAAAATGTATCTCTCCAATCTACATCGCACTTATGCCTTCAGGTGAACCAGTTTTTAAAACATTTAAAAAACGTGGAAGGTCGAAAAATAACCTCTGAAATTCTTCGACGGCCTCGCTCCAGTGCTAAATTTTTGCCCTCGAAGCATTTTTTTACCGTGCGAAATAAAAAAAATATTGCATGAAGCTAAAGCTAGGTTGTACGAAGGATAGGGTAACATTTGTACTCCCAAGGTTGTCAAATAGTTTTAGCAGCTGTGTGAGCGGGCGTGTTATCTTGGTGAAAAAGAATGCTACGGACACCGCTCCTTGGGCGCTCAGCTATTCAACTCTTTGAAAGCTTGAGGCAGACAAACTTCGCTATACCATTCACTTACAGTAACTGTTTTATGGTATTTTAGCGGAATTACTGCTAATAGTCCACTGCGTCGAAGGAAAAACCGCTATCATCTTTTTATTAAGGCTCCGACCACGAACAATTTTCGGAATTGGATCAACACGACGGAATTTTTGCCCATTGATGTGAGAACAAGGTATCCATCGCGAAACAAGCTTCCTAACTTTAAAGTGTTCATGCAGGATAGTGGAAACTGCCCATGATCTAATGTTTAGTTCAGCTTGTATCTCTCGATGTGTAATACGTATATTCACTCGCAATAGCCACTCTACCCTAATGACATTTTCATGAGTTACTGCAGTTGGTGGTCGGCCGGGTCCTGGATCATCGTTGAAGTTCTCTGGAACCATGTTCAAATTCATGAAACGCAGGAGCAGACTCCCCAAAAGCAGCTTGTAAATTTTCTTGAGATTCTTTGAAGTTTAATCCTTATTTATAACCATAGAAAATCAAAGCACGAAAAGCTTCCCGCGAGACGTCCATTGTTGCAGACAAAGGAAGGGTGACAGATAATTTTTAAACATATTTAAAAAAACTACACATAGTTGGCCACTGATTTTTATAAAGGAGGTTTGTGTTGAAATTAACCGTCAATCCAAAAGAGTTTCATGAAAAACAGATTTTATTTATCGATATTTGGTTATCGATTTTCGAGGCAACCTACGTATTTGTCTTAAACTTTATCAAATACTTTGGTAAAATAGTTTCTGAACGCGAGCCACTCTCGTTTACGAGGATTATCGGGGTGAAAAAGGCCCAAGTTACTCTGTGATAATGTAGTTTCCCATTGCTAAAGTTTGTTTCTGAAATTCAGACATGAGAAGATAAGAAACAATTAAACTAATTCATGTTAATAACGATTGATAAAGTAAGTCGTTGCAAAACCAAAACCACTTCTATAAAATTTATGTTTATAATTTATACGAATCTATTGACACTCCATACATGCTAACGTATAGATATAGACTATTATTATTCGCTTTTATTTCGTATTCGGTTATATAAAAGTGGTCTCAAATTAGTGCACTACTTAAATCCAGATAATACTTACTAAATAAGCTTATCATTTAATTTAAGTACTCTATATCACGACTTTCCATAACAGGCATTCAATTCTAGATTGCATTTGCATTCATAATAGATTCAAGACTCTGCAATTAAAGCTCCTATTACCATTCAATTATGACATCTCAATACAACCTTGATGGATGATATCAATGCCATGTTTTTAGATCTATATTGTTGAATTAATTCACTATACGGTGTACTGTGATTCCTAGAAAACTAGATTAAAATACTTGTAAGTATTGCCAGACTTGAATTAAAAATGCTACAATTTCTAATTGAAATTAAAAACGAAACTTTTGTTGGGCTTCAAAGAAATTTGCCTCAAATTAGTAGTAACGTCATAATTAAAAGCAATTCACGGTCTTACCCGCGTTACAACAATAAATACGGGTTTTGCTGCGGGGCGAAGCTAGTCTTAAAAAGTAGCCTACGTTACTCCTTATATCATCGGCCAACGAAATTCAAGTCAAATTTGGTCCAGCCGTGTCACAGAAAAGCTGAAACTAACAAACAGACAGACAGACAAAAACTGTAAAAAATGATATTTTTGGTTTAAAGATCTTTATTACTCAATATTTTGGCATATGGACCGTGTGTACATGCATATGCATTTAGTAAAAGTGATTATTTTAATATTACAAATATACATTCCAATTTTATTAATTTGTATAGATAAAAACTACTACAAACAATATTTTTCAAATTCTTGTTTATTTCAGACAAACTTTGATTTAAAACAAAATTTGTCGTAAAATTGGTCACAGGAATCTGGTATATCGAAATCTAATAATTATTTTAATGGTAATCTATATCGATTCCAAGTTGATGAAAGACATATAATAATTTTTGGTAGATTCCAATCTCAATTAATATACAAAACAAAATCATTTACTATCCAGTCAACAAGACTACTGTAAATATTCAACGACTTGGAGATTTATCAATCTTGCAACACTGAAGCTTTGCCTCGACTAATCCGGTTCATCATCTTTGTTTTTACTTTCCCAAGTAAGGATTACAAGGCTTAGGCTACTATTGTATCAAGAACAAAAACCGTATATTTATAGTTTTTGCTATGTAAGTGCGAACTTAACAGTGATGTCCGCTGTTAAACTTAATTATACAAAGGTGTGTAACAAAAATTAATGTATAAAATAAGGTAAAATTGAAATCTAAATACTGTTATGTTTCGTAACCTCTACGAAAATTTACAATGGAATTTTGTGTCGCGATTGAACCGATACTAACCACACCATGTGTAATGTCACGCTACTCCTAAAACACAGATAAAACAAAGATATTATACTAATGGAAAACTACTAAAAAATATATATTTCTATTTTAAGATTTTTTGGAAATAATCATAGCATTTTTTAATGTAAAAAATTTTATTTAATAAGATATATTATTAGTTATTTTACATACTTTATGCATAGTATGAATAAGAATTACTTATAAGAAACTGAAGTCAGTTAGAAAATCAAACATCGAATACCTAAGCTTTGTGTATTCACGGCGGATCTAATACTTACCCAGTGCCCAATGCCAAATTATGTAGAATTATTAATATATATAATATATTAATAATTAGGGCGCTTTAGTTTAGGTCACCATTCTGCATTGTAGCATTGTCTGCATTCGCAATGAGTACGGTGGTCAGAACTCTTAGATATTACTTATACGTCTATCCGTCCCGTCATTTTGACAGGCTCAAAGTATCTGTATATATATAATACCCCAAAGGTATCTACTAGCTCTCAGACTATTTATTTAATTCGTTATCTTTTTCGGTGGTGCGATACTTTGCCTACCAGCTTTTATTACCTTAGTTAAGAGATTTTATTAATTGTGAATCATGAACCACGAAAAGGATATTAGATTCTTTATTTTTAATGTGCAATTATGCTTTAATTGGATTTTATTCGGTTTTTAACTTTTTTAACAATGTAATAAACGATATTTATAATTTTGTCGGCTAGCTTCAAATCCGGTCATTGTCTCTTCGTGAGTATATAACAATACTGAGAGATTCAACCAATTTCAAACATGACTCAACCATCTATTACCTAAGATAAAGCAATAAGGTAGGTTAGGTTATATGGGTGTTTTGTGTTTTTATTTTGTACTGTTTTTCTAATTAAAATAAATAAATAACAGATTAGAGATATATAAACAAATGACATAAAAAATAAGCTTAAAAATGTTAATACTTAGATAATGTAACATTAAATCAATATGAAACAGTCAATTTACTAAGCCTGACTAAAATGCACAGCATTTGAAGGAGTCACGATAAGCACCAATAAGTGAGTAATGAGGGAAATAAATTGAATAATTATAAGGCAAGAGACAAAATGAAAAAAAAAAAACTGAGGTATGTAAATCGATAGGTACCTACTACTAAAGACAAATGCTTCAACCGTAACATTTTATACTAAAACGTAATGTCGTCGCGAAGTTGCCTACGAGCTGACAGGACTGTTAATTTATATCAAATATTTTTAAAGTTATCTTCTAGATCGTTTTTTGTTTTATCGAAAGACGATCCCCATTTCATCTTATCCACAATTTTTATCATTAATTTCATCACCACGAAGACTTGAAGACTGGAAGACTTTTTTGATTGATTTGAAGACTTTAAATACTTGTCACTGGCAGAAAAAGCTGGTTGCCATCTCATCAAAGGAAAATGAAGAAAGTTATATTTAATTAAAGAATATAAGATGTTTGTGTTGTTGTTGATGTTGCGCTAGAAATAGCAGGCTGAACAGTTTTAGCTGACTATTTCCACCAGGTCAACCAGGATCATTCTATTGATGTAATACAGCAGCAGCAGTAGCACCATTACCAGTGTGGTACCACTGTGGCGCATTGGTAGCCGATGAGACTCCTGTGTTTGAGGTCTCAGATTCGATTCCCGGGTCGGACCAAATGTTTGAATGATCTGCAAACGTTTGTTTCGAAGGTTTTAATTTACTTTTATTATAGGCATAGCTGTGTAATGCAACAAGAATGGAGTCAAGTTTTGTAAGGTCTTTGTTCGGGAGTAGATTGAAGTATGTATACGAGTATAACAGCTTCATACGCTTATAAGCAAAACTTCTGAGTTTTCATTCTAAGTTATTTCTTTAAACTCAGAATATAAATATATTTCTTTACATTTTTTTACAGTGGTTTTGATTCTAAGTGCCTGTGTGACTTAGAAATCTATATATGTTAACATAGCAAAAAAGTATAAATAAGAAGTGTAATTATAATAAATTAGAAGTGGCATAAATTTTAGGATGATATGCTTATGTTGAAAACTAAATTGTAAAATATTTATAAATCGTTTGTTACAAATTAAAAAAAAAACTATTATTTTCCTTCTTACTTACTTTTAGTAAGCCGAAACTATATTGTTTGAAAATGTGTTTACCTTTCTTTGATCATAATTTAAACCTTACGCCTTTGAATTAGAGAACAGAATTGACGGCATCCGTCAACAGAAATATAAGTGTCACTGCTTAATGAGATGAAAGCTATGGCGTCTATTTTAGGACAGATATGACACACGGTCTTTGAAAATGATCAATTTGTAACTTTTTAAATAATTTTTTGAATTTTTAACTTTATTTATTTATAGTTAACATTATATTTCGTCACTATAAAATCAAACTTAATTATTTATTTTGTATGGTTAATGTTTCAGCGCGGAACTTCGTCATAAAGATTGCCGTGCAATTGAATTGAGAACAAATTCTTTCGCTGCACTTTAATAGGCGTATATTTTTTTTTTTTTTGGATATGGCAATCTGTGCCGATGTCGACAATTCTGCCAATGACATATGAATGTAAGAGATTAGTGCTAAAAAAAAAATACAAAGATAGCAAAGTGAAGAAGGAAGAAGGAAAACTGATTAAAGTTTAATGGAATTACAACGTATAGGCGTATATTGGCAACGCAAGTCAAATGTCACCGCTTAAAAGCATTACATATTACATCTACAAGATTTTTTTATTTGACATCGTTAGTCGCAAATTTAGCCTTTGAACTTGCTAGAACAAAACAGTGATTTAATGTTTAAAATAAAGCTATACTTAAATATGTCAGGTAAAAAAAAAAGCATATAAATTTAAAAAAATCGACAGACATGAAGATAGACATCGAAAAATTAAAACTATCAGGCCATATTATGAGCTCAGGTCATATAATAAATAAATAAATAAATATGTTCAGACATTTTAACACACAACGCCATCTAGTCCCAAACTAAGCAGAGCTTGTGCTATGGGTACTACATAACTGATATTAATACTTATATACTTTTTTTTGTAAATACATACATATTATACATAGAAAACACCCAAACTACGAAACAAATATTTGCAGATCATACAAACAATTGGTCCGACTCAGGAATCGAACCTGAGACCACTTGTACAGCAGTCGCATTCGCTACCACTGCGCCACAGAGGCAGTCAAATATTGGGATCGATGACTGTGTCGCAAGTAAATGCCGATGTCTCCTTCTTCAACAAATATTACAAAACATCTTGTAAAATATATGTATTACAGCTTTTCATTTCTATTACAAATTTTAATCAAATAAACATTGGAATATATTGCTTTATTAAGTATCTAGTCTAAACAGTGACGTCACAAGTTTGTATTAAGTATTTTTTTTTTAAAGTTATCGTTTTGACCTATTCTATTGTCAAACCACATATACAGAAACTGAGAGTCATAGTTATCGGGGTACCGAATACTATACACGAAAAGGCATTTTTTTTATTTTCTTACACCATAAGAATGTAGCAGATGAGCTATAGGACTGCTGCCTCACAACGGTCATGTTCAACTCAATTGGGTCAAGCTATGAATCGCGTAAAAATAAACAAACTTGGCTACATTTCACAAACTGAACAATCAGATCACAGGCGACCTAACGACAAGACTAATAGCTAAAAGAAATATATTTGAACTCCCTTGATTATGGCGGCACCTAATAGCCATGTATCTCTAAGACAACTGTCACACTAAGAATACATCCTATGTCAACGACTTTACAAACATACATGTAATGGACACAAAGAACACCCAGACTTGGAACACCAATTTGTGTGGATCACAGTGTTGTCGCGTGTAGGATTTGAACCAACAACATTTGGTGAAGTAGATACCGGCGTGAAGATCACTTAAAGCACCGTGCAGTCAATAACATATATAAAACAGTTATAATTCATAATTATTTCATGTAACAATTTATGTAAAATTCATAAAATAAATTAATTTGTGTTACTAAATTATTTGTTCTATTATATCTATTGTTATAGTACAAATAACACTTGTATTAATACGTAATTCTACAGTATCATGCTGGGCGAAAACATAAAATCTAATGTTAAGCTATACCATTTTCATTAAATTCTAGAAATAAAGAATACTTACCAACACTGAGTTAGAATAATTTGTTACAAATGCTCTCCGGTCACTCTCAGTCCCCTCATGATTGCTTGTGTTTTACGACTACATAAAGAAGACTGTTTCTTTATTCCTGTCTGTTTTGTGCACTCAGTAGATTAAACGACGTTCAAGTAATTAGAATAAGTTAATGCAAATGTTGGCTATTAGAGAAAAAAAAACACTGCTGAACAAAGGACATCAAAATAAGTCTGTATTAAGATTGTTTTTCTAAATTTTAATAGACGGGGAGGTGTAATTATGTTTAGTTAGACGATTCAAATTCCCATTGCAGAAAATATAATAAAATGTGCAATTAGAGATTTAATTGCATATTTAATTTTTATAGTTTGAGAACAGACAGTTTAATTCTCCTCTAAGCCGGAAACACTGTATATAAACTCAATTAAGTTTTAAAAACCGCATAACCTCGTAGTGCTATTAACACATAATTTCACATTAATAATTATAATTATTATAAACACAAACATATTTTAGTCAGTTAAGTAGTACCATTTTTGTTTTAATTGTCGACTAGATTTATATGCAGAAAGTAAACTAATAAAAAGCTTGGTAATGCGTGACGTAAAGAAATAAATAATAAATAATTACATACCGAAATAATTAGTTAATTGGAAATCAAGATCTGTGCAAAAACAAATATTAGTTGGGAAACACAGTTGAAGTATAAAAAGCGTTTCTTTATTCCTTCGATTTGAACACTGTATTATTTATACGCTATTTTTATATACATATTTTGTATCAGGTGCAAAAACGATGAAGTGTGTCAAGTTGATTCTATCAAAAGTTTTTAGTAAGTAAAATGAAGAAGATATCTTTAACAAAAAGTATATTTTATTTTCTATCTACGTATGTACTGTGGCGAGCCATCTACTTTCAAGAACTGGAATTATTTTCTAAGAAACATTACTACATACAGATGTAAACGAAATAAGAATATGATAATGTATTTTAATAAGAACATAAGCTATGCCTAAAAACATATGGTTCTGGGAGTAAAATATCCGTAATTCTTGACTTTATGTCGTATACCATCGGCGAATTAAAAAAGTTTTTTGTATCATGTGCAGTAATATATATTTAACCGACTTCAAAAAAACGAGGAGGTTATCAATTAAACTGTATTTTTTTATGTTTGTTACCGCATAACTTTCAACTGGGTGAAACGAATTTGATGGCTCTTTTTTTTGAAAGTCCAGTTCTTGAAGTCGGTTTATTTTTGATAAAATTTGTGATTATATACAAACTTTCGGAAGTTCTTAGCATCTTACAATTAAAAGAAGGAAAAAAATTAATTATAATCACAATTAGAAGAAAATCAACTGCTAACTTGACATTAACTTTATCATTTTAAATAATTTATCGCAAATAAGTCCCGCTATATAATAAGAACTATATGTAAATGCTGCGAAATTGTGAAAAAAGACATTAAAGAAAACAAACCCACTTGCTACAATTAATCCAATTTCACAAGTACACATGTACGCTGGCGGTTTTCAGGATCCGTGTGTATCGTTTCTAATTATTATAAATCTGTCGTCCGCAATGCGAGACGACACAGTGTAGTCTTTTTTCACTCACTGAGTAATTTCACACGAACAAGTGTGGGGATGTTAATTAAACGCTTCAATTTTATTATTGTGAACGAGTGTTTTTTATTTGTCACTATGCATGTTATAATCCGTACTTTGCGTGTTAAAACGGCTCTTGTATGTTCTTGTCTAGTTTTATGTCATGTTCTGGTTCAGCTTTGAAATGAGTAGCATCTGTAAAAGGGGTATAAAAACTTTTTGTTTTCTTCTGTATAAAAAATCTGAGTTGTACAACCTTGACATCAGTATGTGGTTACAGTATTTTGCTACTTATAACGTACGGAGAACGAATACGTTTTAAGAAGGATTGAGGTGAGACTAGCCATCTTTAAAAGAAAATACTATTTTGCAATGAAATGAAGGAGTACGTGGAAGAGGATATCGAGTATCAAGGAGAATTCAAGAAGAAGCTCATTGCACCCACCCTAGATAAGCTTTGAGGAAAGATTGAGAAGATTATATGCTAATTTATAGATGTGACGTCAATTCACGTTGGCGTATTTTACAAAATACTCATACATAACGACTAACATTCTATGACTCCTTTATGAATCAGACAATGTTACTTCTTATGTTACGTAGCTCGTACTTCCTTTTTGATATCCGATTATTGATAGTTTTTCTTATTTAATTCCGATTATTGATAGTTTTTCTTATTTAATTCGATCATTTTTGTAATTGTTTCCTTAAATTTTCATCTATAATTGTTTCCTTAAATTTTCATAGTCCCACTCTGTTACCCGTGACTAACGTTATTGCGTATGTTTCCGACACTTTGTCATGGTTACTATTTTTTTGCATAGAATTTATTATTTTTCAAATTTTTTTAACTGAATCTGAAGAGGCAAGATGGTAGGCCACCTTATACTCCACGACAACTATATCAGTAACACTATACAGGGAAAAATATAAGGAAAGAGGGTAAGACCAAGACATAGTTATATAGACCAGATTAAAGAAAAAGTAGCGGTTGCGACGTATTAGGAGATCAAAGAAACGGCTCTTGAAAGGGAGAGCTGGATAATGCTGCATCTACAAGATCGGAACTCTTAAGTAAAATGAAATAATGAAAAACGAAAGAACGCGGTAGCTCTTAAATAAATTACAGAATGAAAATTGTAAAACAATATATCTGAAAGTAGCAGCAGTTCATTAGGATCACGGCTGCTTAGTAGTTTTAAGTAGATAATAAAAATGATTCCTTTCTCCAAGACCAAAGAAATGAACCGTCTCCATTCAACAAATAAGCATTTTTTCTAATATATTTAATTCTTTATATTACCTTTAGATCAACCGTTGTTAACTATTTTATCAAAACCCAATAGTTTTCACAGTCGCTGACGTTGAGCCAAACGATTTGATAGTTAATTAATCTTATAATTTATTAGGTTAACCAGAACAAGGTTTATAAACTATTACATGATCATTAAAAGTTCATTAGTGCTCAAAATTTCAAAGCATCAAGTCGCATAACTCTAGATATCTATATAATACACCATGTGGTGAATATTTACCATCAAACATTTACGTACGAATGACATGAAATACTCGTACATAACTTTATCATAGCAAATGTGAGGTAAGCTTGGTTTAATTGGACAGGGGTGCGCAGTGTTGGAATGATGTACGCTATTTGAGGGTGACCGTACTGCACTGTGTTTTTGATCAGCGAAAGAGTAAAATATTTTCGTTTATCGTCTACGTTACTTATATATTGAAGAATAATAAATAAATATAAAGAAATAGTGTTTAAATTAAATCACGTGCATAAGGAGCGGGCAATACAGACTATGTAATTATATATACATATATTTATATATTTTGAGGAAAAGAAAAACTTACTAAGTTCCATGAGAGAAAGAATAAACAAAGCATTGAGTGACCATAGATCTTGAATGAGACCACAATATTGTACTAAAAAGGTTATGACCCTCCAACAATGATCAACAACCACCTAACGGAGGACCAGATTTGTTAATAATAATAATAAATAATAGGTTTGAATGACAATGAGTAATCATTGTCATTCAAACCTATTTATTTATTTCATGTCGGAGTGAGAACTGCCTTATGAGCTCTATGTAGGAGTATGTGGTGTTCACTAAAAAGCACCCTGATAACCGGCTTTACCGTCTGGTAAAGGATTAAGAATATAATCATCCCATGGGTCTCATACGAGACGGCTCAAAGAATTAAGGAAGGTAAACTTAAAACAAACTTTGGTTTGGAAACTCCCTCGGGCCTTCAACCCACCGGGGATTGGGGCGGGCGGGGTGTCGGAATCGTAAAACTGTTACTGAAGCGGCCATCGTCTGCTGTTAAAACTGTCAATTTAGGCGACATACGGCACACGCGTAACGTCGCCTCCTTGCGGTTGGCCTCTGAAGCGGATGGAAGGGAAAACCCGTCCCGACCATCCGCAGCCATACTCAGGGCAGCATGATGCGCTGATAGGCGCGATAAGACTCAGTTCCCTCTTAGCGACCGGTATTCCCCGAAGCAACCGTGCCAGGAAATGACCTGTGACAGTCGGAAGTAAAGATTGCTGTCGCCCTGTCCACTCGAGTATGATCGACGCTCCAAGTGCTGGCTTCGCCACCGTGGAGGCTCTCCAGCCGGGACGACGAGCGAGCCATCGTAGCTCGACGGGCGGCTTCACATCACACGCCTGGAAACTTGAAACAAACCCTATACTAACCCGTCTGGTCAGTGTAGGATATTTGGACAAATCCTCCTGTTTAATGAGATGCCTATGACGAGAAATGAAGTGTTAATAAAGGAATCTAACTCTGCCCAATACTCGAACCATGCGATGTTATGGTCACCCCTTGAGGGGAAGTGAACTAAAACCGCACTTATCCAGATCCAATTCTGTAGGTTGGTTATTGCCTGCCTGTGATTATGTACATCGCATCGTTGACATCTGTAGTAATTAATATTGAACATGTTTTTTCTGTATTTCTAAACTTAATGTGAAATTTTTTACATTCCATATGTAATATATACCTACCTATGTCCTCTAAATTTACCAATTTACTTTTCTCAAGAGAAATGACACTATTTTACCTAACAGTATATCCGCACCATTTCTTCCCTATGTCAAATCTATCACTCGTCTGCTAACGGTTATTAGGCACAGCTAAGTAGTTACAAAGCCACGTGCAGCATGTCCCATGTATCAGCACTTGACTAATCGTATATTCCGTGATTTTTACCACAAGCATAATTATAAGAAGAAAAAGATCCATGAATAATGAAGATTTACTCATTGTTTACTTCTTAAAATAAGATAACCGACTTCAACACGGAACATCGTGAGGAGTTCTTTAAGGATTTAGTCCCTAATTTTCTACTAATATAATGAATGTTCATGAAATGTTAGTAATTTTTTTTTATTTGCATCGTATTTTATTGTCATTTGAAACTTGAGTAGGACCAATCGCTAAATCGGTTCATAAATAACGCCGTTTTATATTGACATTTCAAAAAAATATATACTATTAAGAAGTTTCTCTTTTTAAAGGCAATCAATAGGTAGCTTAATTGATTAACATTACACACAAAGGTCTGAGCTATTAAACACAAGAGTTCTTGATCGGTTTTCAAACTTTATCACTATAAGTCAGTATACGAATACCCGTTAACAATGAATATTGAATTTTGTATAGTTGTATTTAGAAAGTGCGTCAAGGACTTTCTATGTTTGTAGAGTAATGAGATGTGGCGATAGAAAATCATGCTTTGTTTTGACTGAAATAACAAATGCCTAGTGAAGTAAAGACTTTGTATCCTTTAATCATACGAACGGAGGAGTAAGAAATATGTCAAAGTAAAAGTTTATAAGGATGGGAGTAGAAAGCTAAACAAAAGATTTGCCCACTCGGCATCCGTTAATATTACATAAACATTCACTCCATGAATACTAGATGGAATGCCACAGTTACGTCCTTTAAAATTTTTGTATTAAATTGAACGTTAATAATCTTTCTAACGGTTTTTGGTTTAACAATCGCTGTATGTAATATAAGTTCTAAATATTAATGAAATACTGTTTTAATATACATGAAAACAAACAATACAGTACACAAAACTTTATAATACTCAAGTCATCATCGTAAAATTTTATGTAGGCACGCGTTATCTGTACAGAAAGTAAAAGTATATATAAAAACAAAAAACCCATAATGTCCCACTGCTGGGCTCGGGTCTCCTCTCAGGAGAGGGTTAAGGCCATTCGTCCCCACGCTGGCCAAGTGCGGGTTGGGGACTGGCAAGAATACGTTGTGGCTACGTAAATCTTTCCGTTGGATTTTTTAAGCCACCCGAAGGCCTCCAACTAAGCTTCACGACTGTTATCGTATGATAACAACCGGGACCGACTGCTTAACGTGACCTCCGAATCACGGAGACGCTCATGGTAACATGCCACCAGCGGTCACCCATCCAGGTACTGACCGCGCCATCGTTGCTTACCCTCGATGATTGTTTCTAATCACCGAGTGCAACTGGGCTATGAGCGCCACAAGTATATATAGATAGAGGCATTATAATATCTTTCTTTCATTTCAGAATAGTAAAAAGTGTGTGTTAGTTCCGATCCACGACACAATTTCACGCGGCGACTTAAGCGCGCCAAATGACCAGCCATTAATCAGGTTTGTGTACGTTGTGTGGTCTAGTCGTTAGGGTAAGCGACTGCAGATCAAGAAGTCTCGGGCTCGATTCCCGGGTCGGTCTACTGTTGGGTTTTTCTTACAAGAAATTCTTAATAACAGCGTTAAGCCGTCGGTCCCAGGTGTCAAGAACATCTATGGCAATTGTTATTGGGAAGTCAGTGCCCTCAAATATACTGACAACTAGATCAATCTTCGAATTCATTTTACAGGAGGTCAGATGCCAGATGCTCTGTGTAAAAACTGATATGCAGGTAAAACCGGTTGAACTAGTAGCCGACCCCTAATTATGTTGGGAATAATTTAGCCTACGAAGATGATGATGATGACGATGATGTGTACGTTGCGTATTTATACTACGTTGAACGAAACGCGTAAGTGTCATGAAATTCACGTCGCTTACTTCGTTCTGGTCGTCAGAAAACTATAATATAACTATAAGTGATCTAGCACTGTATATTTTAAAAAAATCTTAGACGACTCAACTTATGAAGAAGCGCTGCAGCGTAACTACTTAAGTACTTTTAGTAAACGGCACTCACAGGCTAAAATTGAAATCGTTTTTTAAGCAGTAATCTCCAAAAATAATTTTACACGAACAAAGCCGCGGACAAACATTAGTGCACCATAAAACATTCCTTTGAATAATCGTATTGTGTTTTTAATTAAAACCGAACATTATTTATTAATTAATAGCTTTAACCTTCAAAGTTTATCAGTTGTGCGTATTTTTAGCGGAAGTTTGATACGCTATCAGTACTAGTCATCGCGGTACTCTTTGTACTTAGTTAGGTACGTGGTGTCTGGCACCACTTTTTCACAAATAAACGGTAACTAGACCTTTACAACTTACTGTACACTTTGGCATAAATAGTTTTAATAGTCTACCGTTGATGTGAGAGATTAGACTTGTCTTAAGTTAAGCTCCTGTTTAATTTAGAACTCGATGGCACACATAAATAATATCAGTAGTGAAGGATGATGGCTGGTAGGAGCTGTATACGAGTAACCAAGGACTGAAATAGCGTGCAATTGGAGAGGCCTATGTCCAGCTGTGGGCTGCGATATGCTGCTAACGATGCATAATACACTCGAGAGCAATGTTTCTATGTCATATATACCTCGTAACCCAACTCATAGATGTCCGATATTGGCAGGTATTTTAAAAAAAGTGTTTGGGAATCTCGGAGACCAACACTAAATCGAGTTAAATAAAAATAAAAAATTTTAATACAATAAAAATTATGAACATAGCCGGTAACATAAGCGTTTTTGTTGGTATGAATATTAAAGGTGCTCAATTATAATCTAATGTCAATAAAGGTGGAACATAAAACTCAATAATTTTCGATTTATTTTATCACAGGGATAAATCAAAATTATGCTACAATTACCTAATTTTAAAAATCAGGCTAACAAAACTTGAAGGGCTGTAGTGACAAGTATGACATGTGTCAAAACCGTCATTTTTAGCCAGAAGACTTTTATACGTATTTATATATATACGGTAACTGGTAGGGTAACTTCATGATAGAAAGACAAGCCTCACCACTACTTACATTTTCGAGATATTGATATTGCCATGCACAATTTATACCTATTTTGAGCACTTATTTGTACACATTTGTTCTGCAGTCGCTGTATCTAATCTAATGGCAAAAATATATTTATCTTTTTGCCATTAGATTAGAAAACATTTCTGCTGCTCAATTAAGGTACACTAGAGAGAAATGTGTCTGAGTCGCACAAAGATTCATGATTAAATAAATAGCTAGATTTATCAATAAAGTTGAGTTTAATAGAAAATTGAAAACTTATATTAAATCATACAAAGAAAAAGTTTACAAAAATTAAAACTTGACTACTTAAAAACTTTAGGTAATATTCATATAGCCTTAGGCACCTGGGCTATTATTGTGATTTAATTCAGAAGTTTAGGCACTACGGTAGAACATATAAGATAGACTGACAAATACCCACCCTTTGAATGAGCCGTAGTAACTTAAAATAAAATTTCTCAAGTACCCAGTACTTTATGTTACACCCACGAGCTGCTAGTTTTCTGATGGTTGTCATGTCTTATACCCATTTTAACGATGATAGTGAACATTCTCCCTTTTCCCTATTTTTTACTGACCAGGTGGGCCACTGTGGGCGACGCAAGTCTGTAGAGACAAGAGTGTCATTTAATTTACAACTTACTGAATACCACCTGTTTTAAGATATTTGATGGGAAATCGTATGGTGTACTTAAGACCACCACACTACTGTATCATATAATGTGTACTGAAGTGAATTTACACGATAGAATCACGAGGTCAGTAAGAGACCTAATGACTATGTATACATATATGTATAATCTGTACCTCGGAAACGGCTCCAACAATTTTCATGATATTTAGTATGATTAATGAAGTAATATTAGAGCTAGAATTATTTTTTAGAAAATTTACCAAATAAATGCCGATTAAAAGCTCGGTCATCCAGGTGCTTTATGAATATATAACCTGCAGCAATATCCAGAATTCATAAAACAATTGTAGATAGTCATTAGGTCTCTTAGTGAAGTCTATATCTCTTAAAACGAGCGAAACGAATGAAACTGATATAGTTTGTTTATTCGCTCGTTTAAGGATAGATAGATTTATCTTGTGTTACGGATAGATAGATTTACCTTACAAATGTTTTTCCATTTTTAGAAATTTTACTTATTTTTTTTATTAGTCTGTAAACAATCATTTCAATTATTATTTACATGAAACATCCAACTTAAGCTACGTCGTTTACGTTTCTAAAACAAGATTTGCCTAAACTTACTACACTACTATTTTTTCGATGAACATTTTTTCATCTGACTGAACTATTTATATATGTTAACGTATGTCTGTTATTAATTTGTCGATTAATATAGCTGCTACAGAACACAGAAATAAGTTTTCTAATGATTTCTGACATTTATCAAAGCAGACTATAGCGCGCGTGGTTTCACCTGCCATGTGTTTTTTTCGTCTTTAAAACAAAACGCTTGTAGAACGTCACTTTAATTAGTTGTATCTGATCGGCGACAACAGAAGAGCAGTTGAGGGTTAGTACATAAATACGTTTAACTTTTTAACGATCGGTTGATTTACTGACATGTATTATCGTCTTTTTTTTTTACGTGTGGAAGCCCCCTCGGGCCTTCACCCCACCGGGGTTTGCGGCGGGACGGTGTGCCACTCTGCGCCTGAGACGGGAGAGATCCGGGAACCGCTTTCTTACGCCATCCGGATATTACATCCGGATGGCGTCGTCGTCTAGATTAACGTTGTGTGTGGACGAGAAAGAGACAGAAATATACAATATTTTTTACTTTGTATTCGCTTACCTAGATAGGTAATGTGGAGATCCACATGATAGGTACTATCTGGTATTACTTAGTATACTTCCACTCATCTTTCTCTTATTTTAATTATGACACTATAGAAAGTAGTTTCCGAGTAACATTTGTGAGGAAAGTTATGACTTAGGTAGAGAATAATCCTTTTAAATACTACTGTAACCGCTGTTTCCGAAACAGTAACTCATCTATAGAAAAAGAACTATCAACTGATTATAATAGCAAGGAAAACATAATCTACTATGATATTACTACAACGAACATATGCTATCCATTCTTATTAGAGGTTCTTTGTTAATATAGAGACATAATGTAATTGAATGTTGAGCACTGACAGGACTTTTCCTCCAAATAAACGCTTATCGCTTGTAAAATTAAGTTGTAAGCTAGTTGTTAACGAGTAACCATGCAGTCAGGGCTAGTTCATATTTAAGTGACACCGATTCGTATTGTCAAACCATTTTATACTTTATTTTTTTAATACAATGCCTAATTTAGCTTAGTATTACCTGGTGCAGTCACGTAGTAACACGTACTCCTGAGTCGTAGTATGTGATATTAAGTTTCAGATAGGACGGCAGTGAGAATGTCGGCATCTGCGAAATAATCAGATTACACTAAAAAGTCAATTGTTTACAAAATTGGGGACTTGAATTAGGAATTTGTGTTTTAGCAAAAATTTGACTGGATTGAGGATAGCAGCACAATTTCTGAAAAACTATTTGGCTTGTTAATTATCTTATAGAAGTATCGAGTTAACTTTACAAACTCGAAACCCGAAAGCACTATTGTAGGTGTAATATTTTTATGGGCAATTTCTTTCAAAAATATATTTTAGGTATCTATGTAAGAAGCAACAGACTACTCAACTCTTTACGGCACTATAACTTCCAAATTTATTACGTGTAGTGACGGATTAATAAAAGGTACGCGGTGTAAACATTCTCGTTCATCTCATTGATTTCTGAGGAGACTCGGGCAGCAAATGATGCAGAACAACAAAAGAAAAAGAAGAAATCCTTGAAATAAAACCTTTTACCAACCCTTCTGGCTAGCAAAATATTATATTTACTATTTTAGAAGATATGTCTGGTAGTGGACTTTTATGATGTCGATAATGATTGGTTACCTCCTAAACCTCTAAACACTGATTAGTATGTTAGAAATATTGTTAAAAACATTACACCTTCCAAAATCTTTTTCCGAGATGTCATTTAGTAAGCAAATGTTGCTAAACACTATTGCTAATTAAACGTTGATTTCAAGCGGAGGTTACAACTTCCCTACTATTTAAAACAAATAGTTTATATTTCTTTTCCGTTTTTCATAAACTTATTTTATCAAATTCACCATTAAAAGTCCTGAGGTATAGTTTCAGTCTTACCAAGGAAGAAACTTATTTTTTTCCTTTACCAGTAGAAAATAAACTCTGTATTCCTAGTCAACATTAAAACAGAACGAAAATGTTCAGGTTTTTATTTTGGAGACTGACCCTGCTATTGTAGGCAATTACCTGTGTCGATTGAATTCACAAATTAACGACACCCAGCGCCAATTACCTATTGTGAATCGGTCCACTCGGCCCGAACGTTCTGCTTTATAGAAATGGCAGCATATTTATAAAACTGCTCTCAATCCGGGATATTCTCTTTTTGAAATTACTAGACTAAGCTTTTAAATAACTGTGATTTTTTCAATAAAATGTAAACACACTACACCAAAATGTAATGAACAATAAAACAAGGTTAATTCTATAAGGATTTTTATTTTGACGTAATATGATGGGTTTTGGGCATAAAGAAAACTAATTATTAGTATAAACCGAGATGTATTTTGATAACAAGTGGAGATAACTTTCGACACACACAGAACAGCGTAGCGTACCGTACTTTTTATTCTAGTATTTAGGCAAACAAATTCCCTAAATTTCTGAAATTAACTATTGAGATATCTGAAATGTTATTATTGTATGGAACAACTTAGACGCGTGCCATCGAGAATTATTTATCTTTATGAATTTGGATACTTAAAATGTCCTCATCCTTCTTAATTCTTCCAAAAAAATATAACTCTCGTAGTTTGATTATATCCTGTGTTGCAGAGGAATTTACAAACATCTCTAAAACGGACACAAGTAACAAATCCAGATCCACAAATTGT
Organism: Hyphantria cunea; assembly: GCA_003709505.1. Classification (NCBI taxonomy): domain Eukaryota; kingdom Metazoa; phylum Arthropoda; class Insecta; order Lepidoptera; family Erebidae; genus Hyphantria; species Hyphantria cunea. Next base: position 713,914 of record PKRV01002066.1, on the reverse strand, counting down.
CCGTCTTTGTCTAAACCAATTGGGGCTGGAAAGAACAACACTCGCGTAGCGTAGCGGCGAGATACCACTAAACGACTAGGACATCATCCTTCATACCATTTCTGTAGTACGAGTTTCAGAACGGGTATTCAAATATTTGAATTAATATAAAGAGATGTGAAAAGAAAGAGAAAAATTGTGATGCATCCCGTAGTGAGTGTTCTCTACGTCTTTGTTCCAGAAATTCAACGTAATATCTAGAAGTAAAAGGTCGATGTCAGAGTTCTATCGATTGAGCCGTGAAAGCATGATAGATAGACAAAAAAGGGTAATGCGAAAACAAAATTAAAACCAATGAAATCGTGAACACTTCTGTAAGATAGTAGAAGTACTAGTTTAATTTTGATTTCGCATAACCCTTTTTCAATAAAAATAGCCTTAGTTTCTCCCTATAACATCAGCTATCTTCCAGTGGAATTTCCCTCAAAACAAGTATATAAATTTTAGAGATTAACCGTAAGAAATAGGCAGACAAAATTTTTACATATTGTGTTTTGTATGTAATTAGCGAATATACTTTCAAATGTATTTATTAAATAGCGACGCGTTCCAAACCCTCAACCCATACATACAACGTACCCCTTACATACAACGAGTCATAACATTTAATAGAAAACCGATAAGATTATGTACATGAAAAAATAAACACCTAAAAATTATTTCACAATGTTTAATTAAGTAATAATTTTAACGATTTTTAAGATAACTTCACTAGTAAGTACGAATATAACTTTGAAATATTAGTTTCGTCATGGTCCAACCAACAAAACCTTAACAGGAAGGGGCTGAATGGAATCATTATGACCATGGTTTTGAAATAAATAAATTATTACTAATAATAAATGAATCTCTTTATTGTACCAGATTAGTAATAAGGTTAACTAAATAGGCAAACTTAAACTAGGGAAACACAATTAGCGGCATTATCTTTTACAGGCAGCCACTGGATGGAGAGAAAGCATGATTAACAGAAAGTGTCTGTAGTGTTTCGTGTAAAAGTAGGTAAGACGAAAAAATTAAACCAGTGAAGATTATCATATACCGGTATAGTAACACATAATGTGGATTATTAAATAAGTATAAATGAGTTTAATATACAGTCAATTCCATACCTATGTTATATTGAGACCCAATTGACTAAAAGAAATAGCAGGTTAAGGGACATTGATGTCTCCCAGGTAATGCTCCTTCACCAGTCTCTTGAATGGTCGTCCCACAACCGAAATGCTTGTAGGCAAAAAACTTAGTAAAATTTAGTAGAATGGCCAGGCATTTTTAGTTTCAGGTTCTCTGATGACCTCAGTAATTTAAGATGTGAGTCGTGTAAGAAAGTGAACCGCGATATGAGTTAGCATGGAGTAAGTGGATTAATAAGAAGAAAGATTAATTAGGAAGATTAATAAATAATAAAAGAGTAAGAACATGTGCATTCCAGCGAAGGCGGATGGGTAATCACATAAGTTTTTTACGATAATCGGCGGCATGATCATATTGCACAACAGAGGTTTTGGAGTCTTTCAAGCTTATTGTTTCGGTAAGATCTAAATTACTGGCATCGTTGTAATCAAGGACAGGGAAAAGAAAGGATTGCGAATAAGCAACCTTGGTAGAGGTTGGCAGAAAGTTGCCTTGTTTACGCAAAGACCCTGTAGCGGTAAATATTTTGCGACTCAGCTCCTGCAGCTGGGGACACCAGGATAGATCCCAGGTTCTTTCTTAACACTATACAGGGGAAGTGTATCGTCACAAGAGACTTGAGGCAGTGAAGTCCAATCAATTTAAGACATCATTCTTGAACATCCAAGGACTATAACGAAATTATGTGTGATCAAAAAAACTACTATGAAAACTGATTTATTTTTATTATTAAGAAAACAAAGCTTGATTCCTAAATTATCTCAGTAAACGTATCAATGTACAATTTAATTAATAAACAACAATTGTAGTCACAAATGAAAATTACATAGTTACAGTAGGTGGGTGAGAGACATAGCTTTGAAAGTTAGTAGATTGAAGTGGCAATGGGCTGGTCACGTATGTCGCAGAACTGACAATCGCTGGAGTAAGCGTGTTCTGGAGTGGAGACCACGTCTTGGCAAACGTAGTGTGGGACGTAGTCTGGCCAGATGGCAGAACGACTTGCGTAAGAGGGCTTGCTGCGACTGGTTGCAAAAAGTAACAGACCTGGCCTTCTGGTGTTCCTTGGAAGAGGCCTATGTTCAGCAGTGGACTGGAACGGGTTGATAATGATGATGATGGTAGGTAGGTACACGGAGACCATTTCATTGATTTGCATGCTAGCATTTATTTCGCTTTCTGCAATTCATAGCATTTGAACTTCAGACTGCGTGGATGGCGTTGTGGTCTCTCTTAGCTTCCTACCACACTAAGTATTGTGTGATCCATAAATTGTTATTCCTGTCTGGGTATTCTTTAGAGTCCGTTTCATTACATTCACGGATATAATCTTAATAGGGATATATATTTTTAAAAGACTACAGGACACTTTTTTAATTGAGATGTTATTAAAAGAAAAATCTTGGTAAATAAATGCTTCCGTTCTTATAAGTAAAATCGATTATTACGTTATTTTCCTAGTAGATACCGTTTCTCATTCCCAAACTAACAAGGTAACGGTTACAAGTGGAATTGTATTTAATAAAGCCATGTAAAAAAATGTTGGATTTATTAAGATCTGCCTTATTGAAAGTTATTCATTCACATAAGTTCAATATCTATTGAATTAGAAATATGCAAGTCATTTCATGACTTGAGATGATTAAAATATTGAATTGCTCGAGTAGTTAGGTAGTCGTGTTGAGAAGTCAAGTTTCATAAATATAATAACTGTTGAGTCGTGATTATATATATATAACTTAACGTGGATTGTTAGAAAAAGTTTATTTACTTTATATACTGGAGCTAAGACTTTAATAATAGTAAGTAATAATAACACTGGATTTCAGTGTGACAACTAACTGACTAGTTGTAATTAGAGGGTAACAATAAAAAAAAATTAAAGGATTTTTTTAAGCAACTGTACTAACTAATCATTCTAATGATAAAATAAAAGTATTTACATTTAGGAGCCATATTTCTAGCTCTTTAAGGTATTCTGCATATATATGTGCTGATTGTCTAGATAGACCTTGTTATATGTATAAACTAGTTAAGCCCGCGGCTCCGCCCGCGTATATGCCGGTTATCGCGGCAAATAGTAGTCAATGTGTTATTCTGATGTATCAGCTATTATACTGTAAAGTTTCATCCAAATCCGTTCAGTAGTTTTTGCGTGAAAGAGTAACAAACATCCTTACAAACTTTCGCATATATAATATTAGTATAGGTAGAATGGACATACGTAAGAAATATTGTAAAACCAGCTTTTGGTTATGGCTCCTCCCGCGTGTTTGTCGGTTATCGCATTAAAGACTAACCTATGCACTTCCTCAAGAATCAAAGTATCTTTATGCCAAATTTTATTGAAATCGGTGCAGAGATTTGGTCGTGAAAGCATGCCAGTCAGACAGAGTTATTTTCGCATTTAAAATATAAGTATGGAAGTATGGATATGTGATGTTCTCCTAGCCGACTACGGCTACGGCAGCCAGTCTCAACGGAGTGCAGCGAACTAAATATTATAGTGCACAAGTGTGTACGCAAACATGGGTGCACTCTCTGTTCCCTCTCTCTCATAATCCGATGTGACCCGGTCCGGTCCGGTCCGGCCCGGTCGTGTCAGTGGTTAACCGGTGGGTGGGCAGAGATCAGGTGCCTCGTTGGTCTAGCGGTTGAAGGATGCGGCTGCCGATCAATAGGTCTCGGAGTCAAATCTCGGATCGGGCCAAAAGTGTTATTGAGTTATCTGATGGATATGTGATACCAACTATCTGATTAACTCTTTGAAAACCTTAGTGGTTAAAATATGTAATGTATTTTCGTTTAATATGATTAGTATATATTTTTAATGAAAAAAAAACAAATGATAAAAAATTACAACCAGATAGAGAACAAATTTTGATGATCGTGTGCTCATCACCTGATTAGGTAACTGTCCTAGGTGGTAATAAAATTAAACTCATGACCTCTGCTTCACAGGTCCATTTAGAAGTCACAGTCATTACCCACTCGACCAATAGGCTCGCCTATATCTAAAGAAACACTGTTTAAGGAAATAACAAGCTTAAAAGTATTATCGCAAAATGGAACAAATCGCTTTAAATAAGTGAGCTACTGTAAGCAATAAAGTAGAAAACCATTTACATAAGTTATTCACGTTAAGTTAATAACTTTTCATATAATAAACTATGTATCAATAAGGCAAAACCGCATCCAAGTTTTCAAATTTTCTAAAATGGAACCTATAATTATTTCTATTCAGATCAGAAAAGATTGAATAAATAAAATATTTTCAAGCACTACGAAATAGCTTTGAATAATAAGCCCACATTTTCCATCTGGAGTAAGTCTAATATTCCATGTCGAGCGGTAGCACTTCTTCAAATAATCGATCTTCTGTCGCAAACCATGGCTGTATTAACATTAACTTGGGCTTGTAACTTGCTTAAACATTTCACTCATATGCTTTCAAAAATATTATCTATTGTCCCAATCCGAACATACAAAATATAATGATTTTAAAAAGTACTTACGTCACTTTTCTACCACGAGTATCGTGGAACATTGTACAAAAATGCCGAAAAATCTTTTCGCTGTCTCGCTCATACAAATTTCCAAATGGTAAGCTAAAACAAGAAGGGAATAGTAAATTTCAAACGCAACTCAGTCCGCGCCATATTCCTATTGGTGGAGCATGTAGCAGAGGCGTGGCAACGTCGCACATTGCCCCTCAGATGTCCACCGCCCGACAGTTGAGCGTTCGTGTCGGAACAGTTGAATGCTTTCGCGTTGACCTGACCGTTGCGTGCGACGTTGCCGTTTCGCCGCGAATTAGGAGGTAAATTTGAAATTGTATAGACGTATGATGTTGTATGTCAAAGTGGATCCGCATTTAGTACTTGTATAGTAATGTTTCAGTTCGAGATGACTTAGATCGCTTGTATGGCAGACATCTTATATAATTTTATTATTATTTGCAAAAAAACTGTAAGTTAATAGCATATACAAATTCCTGTTTTAGAAGCAAAACAAACTTTTTATTTAAGAAAAAGTATCATTTTGGTAGTTAATTACTTTAAATCTAGCTCAGTGCTTTTTTTATAACGGATGTTTAGCTTTCAATTAAGACAGAAATATATTATAAAAGATAATAAGTATATTTTTTTTATTAAAACTGCAGAATAAAAGAGAATTTTCTTAAAAACTACTTCATGTTATTAACATTCTACTTTCACCATTATACATTTAGTATACATACATACATTGCGCAAAGTTTTTAACTTGCAGATCTCACTAACTTTACTCTTAGTTCATCCAGTAAAAATATTCTGTACGTCATAAGAATATAATGAAATAGCACATCACAATAAATTAAATTGTTAATGACGAGTATTACACAAATTAACATATTAATCTTACACTAACATAGATTTGTTTTTTAAATAGATAACGGAATTCCCTAGAGGCTAATTGAATCACGGTCACCCTACATTACCAATTGAGTATGGTATTTATTTTTTTGGAATAATTAAACCTGATACGGTAAAAATAATTAAGTACCTGAGAATATTCTCAAGAAACATGTAGATATTTATTAATAATCTAACAGTTTGTATTTCTAACTTTGAGAAATAAAGTTTGAATAATATTATAATTAGAACTTTACTTAGGGTTGGTCCTCTAACACCTTTCCGTATTCCTATTGAATTATATAAAATATGTATTTTATATATTTACGTTATATGTCTAGTATAGAGCTTGGTAGATTTAAGGTTTGTTTTTCATTCCTGCGCATGACAAGAATTTTGTGATTATTTCTTTTTGAGTAAACAGTAGATACTTACCTTTACCCTACGTACCAAGCAATATATATAT
>PKRV01002066.1:663906-706222 GCA_003709505.1 Hyphantria cunea | reverse complement strand
ATATATATATATATATATATATATATAGTTATAGTAACATAATATTTTTTTTACTGAATTATTAATCTAAATGTTATCTCTGGATGCTAGAGCTAGAGCTGGAGCTCATTTACAAAATATGCGGAGCAGCCTTTGGAGGTAGAAGTAAAATATGTAGGTATATGTATAGAAATATATGTTTGTATATATATAATGTATGCTAGTAACGCACTCAGGTATGTTTATACAGTAGGTATATCTATAGCTCATGGAAAGCTGGCGGTGGTGATGACGCGAGTTTTACGCTTTTTGTTCACCCAAAAACTGCTCAACGCGCCTAAAGTAGTTTTCACTTCAAAAAAACTCGAGAGGTTGATTTTTATTGATTCTGATTTTTTTAAGACTGACATATTTTAGAGTTCAATATATAGGTTACTACAGAAGAAATTTATCTGAAGCTTTAAAGGTTAGAAAAAAATCTTTAGCGGGAACTTGTCTTTCTTTTTACAACTTAATCCAATTTGTCAAATTTTTTACATGACACCTTTGATAACCTAGAAATTTGGTCGGAAGGTAGTTTCTACAAGTACCAAGTACAGCTAAGGACGTTTTCTACGAAAAAGCCGGATAATAGGTTTCGCAATATTATATGAAAAAAACCCTTCGGTTTTGTTGCACTTCCGAAAGGTAGTAATTTGCCAAAAAGGTAGTTAATAGGTAGAATACGTCGGGTTAAAATAGATGCTTTTCCAAGGCTGTAAGAGGTGCTTCAGAAGATTTATAAGTAGATGTATGTATGAAGAACAAAATATTTTTTATTTGAGATCTAAAATTTACCAGGTATGTATTTTACAGGCAAAGGCACGTTGACGGTCAGAATCGATTTTACGATAGAAACGGATTAAGAAATTCTTAGTATTAAGTTCGTAAATCAATATAACATCATACAAGCTGACCTATGCATCTTCGTCTGTGTAGGATATGAGTTCATCGTGAGCTTTTTAAGCAGTCTAGGCTAAGCTTTTATTAGGCTATTTCTGATAGTAATTTGTATTAGGAATGAGTTTTACGATAAGGCCGGATTAAAAAACGCTAAAAAATCTTACTACTTTTATATTTTCTGTTTTTATTTACTCTTGACCTGAATTTTGAGAGGAAAGTTATTTATAGGTTAGAAACGTGGACTAAAAACAGAATTTCCCCTTTTCACAATATTTTTACGAATTTAACCTGTTCTGACAATTGAGTAATAATCACGATCATTTGTAATGTGTCTGGGAGTAACTGATCTATACAAATGTCAGTTAGTATATCAGTCCTGTTACCATTGTAAGGTAGAGGTTCTACCTAGATCGTGGACAGACAACCGTGTGCGCAATACGTGAAGTACAAATACCTATTCTAAAATTTTTGCTCCTAGATTTTTTAAAGTGTTTTTACTCTGTTAAAGTAGATTCATACATTTTACACTGTAGATTGAGAATACTCACTTCTTGAGAAGAGAAAAATATTTGTATTAAATAGTCCGTATCTTGAAGAAAGCCATAAGCTTAAATAACATCACGTTGTCACTAATAGGAGTCGAGTATTAATAAAAAAGTCTATGAAATGAATTTATGAAAATGCAGAAAACTTATTTCTTTTGAGAAATACACGAAATAACTCGCTTCAGCTAGTCTTGGGTGTTTTCTATGTATAATATGTATGTATTTACAAAAAAAAAAGTATTTATGTATTCATATCAGTTGTCTAGTACCCATAATAGCGTTGTGTGTTAGATGTCCGAAATATTTATTTATTTATTTATTTATTTATTTATTTAATAAACTGAATATAAGTGTGAAATTTTACTTAAATTCTAATTACCGTAACATCACTAGTGGTCGCCCAGTGGATGCTCAGTGGTCGACATTCGACCATTTTGTTTAACTTTTACACTCCTCCTCCGTATAAGCTTTAACTGTGTCAAATTTGAAACTCCTCCAATCGCATAATTTTCGTAAAAAGGGGTACAAAATTTTTGCGTCACATAAAATGTTATAGTTTTCTGCCATTTTGGATATTTCACTCACGCTATCTAGTTTCAAAACTTAGCAGAGCTTATATTATGATAACTAGATTGAGTGACAGAATAATTATACACTATTTTTTGTAAATACACACATATTATACATAGAAAACACCCAATCTTCTGAACAAACATTTGCAGATCATGCAAACATTTGATCTAACCCGGGATTATCTATATTAATATTTAGTTCAGTTATAGTCTGACAGTAAACTAATTGTTGTAATGAGCTTTATAGTTCAAATTACCCTACAGTTAGTCGCTAAAAGTTTGTTTCGCAGTATTCACGCGTAGACTTTAAACGGAAAGTGCGAACTTCGCTGTAGCTGTTAATAAAGAAAATTGTTTTCGTACAGCTTGTGGTGTTTTACATTATATTAAGCTGCTGTAGGTACCTACTTAGTAGCATGTTACGAACTTATACCGCACTAGCTTTTTACAGCGGCTCCGCCTATTACTACAATCACGGTAAATAGTAGCTTATGTCCTTCCTCAATAATTAAATGATAACCATTGTAAATTTTATCCAGATTGGCAACACAGGGCAACAGACCAACAGAGTTACTTTCGAATTTATAACGTTAATTTGGAACTTTCTTACCGTGGGCGAGCCACGTTTAGGCACGTACGGGCCTGTTCGACCAGAGTGAGACCACAGCCTCACAGAAAAGCGGTGTTTCACCGTGTGAGTGAGGTTACCGGAGGCCCATACCCTAACCCCTCCTCCATCCCCCTCTATCCCCCATCGGCAACACGCTTGTGACGTATTGCGGGTGTCCATGGGCAGCGGTAATCGTTACTGTGCCGCAAGGCAACACATCTGCTCGTTTGCCTCCTATTTCATAAAAAAGTATGGATATAGTGCAAGTTTTATTATAAAAACTGGAAGAAAAAATATTGATAATACCTGATCCTAAACTAAGCAAACCCTGGAGTATGATAACCAGACTACCAATAAGCATACCTACTTATACATATATTTCCAGACAATAAACGAAATAAAGTTATAATCACTAACAACTAAACCAACAAAAATTGTACCCTAACATTAAGTGATTAAGGTTGTAAATTCTGTAGGGCATTCCTCTAAGTATCCAATGTGAAATGCCTACTATTTGACCAGTTTACTTCATTTGTCAACACTGAACGTATCTGAACCCCCATAGAAGGTACGTATGTAAATTGATAAACCCTCACCAGACCTAAACACATCCATACATCAGACAATAGTCTTTGTCAATATTAAACTGGAAAACTGAACACCATCCATGTATGTGAGGCACTGTTGATTCAGTCCTGTACGCACATATCGAATAATTTCAGTGCGATTGGAATTTAAACTCTAATGTCATTTTCTTTAAACATATTTTTTTTTAATTTTAGTGGGTATTTCATGAATCACTAATGCTCTTAGGACATAATTGAAATTCTCATAGACCTAGAATATCTACGTTTTAGTCGAAGGCACATTACCTTTAAATTCATTTTTGTTTTTATAAATAGGTAACCTAGTGGGATTCACACATATTTCATATTAAAGTTATATTATATATAGGTATATAGTTAGCTACCTCGTTGGTATATCGGCTGACATATGCGACTGTTGATCAAGATGTCTCGGATTCCAATCCCGGGCCCCACCAGAAAAGTGTTTTTCTGATTATGGAAATACTTAATAACAGCTCGGAGTTTGGAAGATGGGTCTGTGCCTCGGAGAGCACGTAAAGCCGGTCGGCCGGTTAACCGTCCCATCGGATTATGAGAGAAAGGGAACAGAGAGTGCACCTGTGTTTGCGCACACTCATGTGCACTATAATTTCAACTGTGTAATTAGCTGGTCTCCGTTGAGATTGGCCGATGTGACCGTAACCGGCTAGAACATCAAAAATTATATGTGTATTGCTTTTGCCCATGGCTCTGGTGGCTTATATAGCGGTTAAAGCGGCAAAAAGTAACCTATGTCTTTCTACAAGGTCCAATCTATGCCTATACCGAAATTCATACAAATCGGTTCCGCGTCTTAGCCCTGAAAGCGTAACAGACCAACAGACAGAAAGAGTTACTTTCAAATTTGTAATTTTAGTAAGGATTCAAAATAAATCATTTAAAATAGAAATTCAGAAGTTCAAAATTAACTGTGCCAACGAATACATTCGAAAAGTTCATTTAATATTCATAAATAATTATTACTATTTGTAAAACTACTTGTCTGCTATTCATAATTGGAAAATCGTATTTAATTACGCCATATTTCATTTGTAATCTTGATTTTCACATTGTCTCATGTTACAGTTCGGAATTTTATTACCCCGATCTTCACAATGCCTAATTGTTAAATTCCGATGTCTATAATTACCCCGCCGTCCAATAAATATATCTGAAGCGCGGGTAAGTTAGGCTTGTCTGTACATAATTTAGCTGTAGGTGTAATTAAACAGATAAAAAAGTCATAAACGAGGGACATAATTACATTTTAAGTTTTAATGTTCTCTATTTTATATACCTACTCATATATTTTGTAGTGTATTTTTTCTTTGAATGTATTTGTATCCTCTCACGCATAATATACGTGCGGTAAAACTCATTTGAATTCAGATTTGCTAATGTCGGATAAGTACAGTCATACAAGGTATTTGACAGGTTTATTCACATAATTACACCTGTCAGGTGAGCTTGAACTGAGCAGAGGACATATCTGCTCAGTGGTGTAACACTTACGCTTCGGTTTACCTGAAAGTTCAAATGTACTGGAATGAATACTCATATTCAAGTTGAAGAAGAAGACAGGCGGATTACATACACGGAACTGGTTTACTTTATTAATATGTCCATGTGATATTCTTTCGTTAGTCTCATCCTAATAAGACCAATTGCAATATAAAAAAACCCGGCCAAATGCGAGTTGGACTCGCGCACCGAGGGTTCTTTAAAAACCTGCAGGTGTATAAATAAAATGTATGCTTTTCGCAATTGTTCTTTTATCTGTGCTCTAAGACATTACTTCGTACCAAATTTCAAGATTCTCAGTTCACGGGAAGTACCCTGAAGGTTTTGAATCCCTTGCGTGTGACGAAAATTTGCAGCATAAACGGCTGGTTCGCTTGATTCCGTTGGCTTAAAAGTTTAATTTTTTACAGCTCCAAGGGACAGAGTACCTGAGTATTTGATATGAATTTCAACTTGATACCTCCACGCGTTCCTAAGAAAAAGGGCCTTGATAGACAGACAGACTGAGAACAAAGTGTACGTAGGTACGGAACCTTGAAACCATTAAATAAAAGCCTTCTTACTAATATATTAATTAGAGAATACACATTTTAAACTTCTCTATAACAATATAATACAATTGAACTAAAAAAAATATTTAAAGTTTGCTTTGTGTGCAACTTTTATATATTTTAATCTTTTCGTGGGAAACGTTGACGTCATAAACCATTATTGTAGAAGACAAAAAAAAATTGATAGAAAAACGTAGGCCGTTACGTTACGTAACGCTAAAGATTCGCAAAAATACCTCTAAATGTTATAAAAAGTTAGCTACAGCGTCCAACTTTCAATATCGGCTCATTATAACATTTGAGGTAAACAAATTAGTTCACACTACGAGCAGAAGATGACGCTGACGAGGAGGTGACGTGGATCAGCTAGTGTTGAAATGCAACCTACCTACATATATCATATTTATAGAATTCATATTTTCAAAAACTTTATTCACATTAACTGAACTGTACATCAGATAGCTGGAGCAGTGTAGGCTTTTAGGTAGTGTTCAGATAAAACAGGAGTGTACTGTACTTAATGTAAAATTAGATTTATTTGTACAAAAAAAATTGATAAAAGTTTGCCTAATCAGTTCTGTACCACAATGCGATGTGTATTTAGTTCAATGATGGATATTGCACACGACATACAAAATGTCATGTTATTATATATATATTTTCTTAAGTGCGTAGTCATCAAATCATGTGTAAGCTCTTACATTAACTTACCTACATGTATATTAAATATGTATAAACACAATTACCGAGGCGTGGTTTCTGGGATCTTCTCGTAACTTAATTACCAAGAAGAGTGAACAAAAACAAACGCTAAAGTGGGATAAATATAAAACAATGAAAGTGTTAAATACAGTTCACCTCAGCTTAATGACAGCAATAAATTATTTAATTAACTTTTTTCACGACGTTGATTGGAATAATGTAAAACCGTTATTTACGCAATACTAACTTTTTCCCGCTGCTCCAGCCGCGTGTTCGTCAGTAATTGTGATAAATAATAGCATATGTCCTTCCTCAAGAATCAAAGTATCTAAACGCTATATTTAATTGATATTGGTACAGCGGTTCGGCTGTGAAAGCGGAACAGACACAGAGTTACTTGTCTAATCAATTATACTATTTAATAATAAGCTACTTTTCCTTTAAAGGTAGATTAACTATAAGCGTAATAAACAAAGTCATAATTGTATTTATTATAAAAGTATTTTCAAGGAAATATTATTTTTACTTATTTAAAGGTATTGCTGACGTTTCGACCAGGTTTCAATACCTTTAAACAAAAACTTTTATAAAACTGGGGTGTGAACTTCTTTAAAGTTTTTTTTAGCTTTTAAAGGTTGTTAGAGTAGGCAAAGAAACTAATGAGTTGTAAGATAAGACATAGCAGTAGATTTTGTTACACCGCAGATAATACACCAGTTACACCATTAAATACACCAGTTTAACTTGACCCAGTTAGAATTTCTGATCCATTTTTAAGATAAACTTAGTATAATGTAGTTTATACTTAAAATGTTCTTTTTATCTTAAAGATATAAATAAAAAAGGAAGGCTACTGACTGACTAAGACACCCAGAGATCAACGTACAGCCCAAACCGCTAAACCTAGAATCCTGAAATTTTGCATGTAGGTTCTTTTTGTAACGTAATAACTAAGATAGGAAGTTTGGAAACGCCACCCCTAGGGGGTACAATAGGGGATGAAATTACCTACTTATGCGTCAGCAAAGCCACGGGCAAGAGATCGTTTATTATATTTCTAAAAAAAATTAAAATGTCATTTTCATTAAGTGTGAGCTCATTTGCCAGTTTTAATAGGAGTTTATTATAATTAATATTCTATTTCACTGCATTGAGCTTTGCGAGAGGGCTCTTCAAACTAATTGAAACGTTACTATCAGGTTACTAGACACATACAAAACTCTACGCTGACAGCCTTCCATTTTCGAAATAGCGAAAAGTCTAACTAACCATTCTCAGTGCTCTTGTTTGATTCGACGCGTTAAAGTCTAGAATAACATGCGTCTGTTTTTTAGACAATCATTATTCGGGCATTTTTAGAAGTATATATAATAGTTTGTAAAATAAATATTCACTTCTTGGACTTTGGTCCGATACATTTAAACCATAATCTTAAAATCTTTCACATTGAAAATACATTTTTGTATATTATGTAGCACAAACAAACAAACAACAACCCATAATGTCCCACTGCTGGGCTCGGGTCTCCTCTCAGGAGAGGGTTAAGGCCACACGTCCCCACGCTGGCCAAGTGCGGGTTGGGGACTGGCAAGAATACGTTGTGGCTACGTAAATCTTGCCGTTGGATGTTTTTAAGCCGCCCGAAGGCCTCCAACTAAGCTTCACGACTGTTATCGTATGATAACAACCGGGACCGACTGCTTAACGTGACCTCCGAATCACGGAGACAGTCGTGGTAACATGCCACCAGCGGTCACCCATCCAGGTATTGACCGCGCCATCGTTGCTTACCCTCGATGAATGTTTCTAATCACCGAATGCAACTGGGCTATGAGCGCCTCAATGCTATGTAGCACGTTAAACTGATAAATTATATATATTTATAAAAGTTCATTCGCATATCTTTAAGTATGATAGTAAAATAAATGTACATGGCTTGCAGAATGAATTTAATGGGTCTTTATCCTAGGGATGAAAACAAATACCCAGTCTATTTATCGGGGGTGTGGCGGGTGGACGCCCAAACTAAGGGCGGTTTTCACCCTCACTCGCGTGAATCGCATCCCGCGTGGCAGATCATCCTCACCCTTTATCGAGTGCTGAGATTTTTCACAGTCGAGAAAAAAACTGTGTATTACTAATATTAGATTGCACCAGTGCTTTGTTTTCTACAATTATCGTTTTTTAAAAATCATATTCATTTAAGTTTTTTTTGGGTGCTTTTATAATAGTGTATACTTAGTACTTAGTCTATTGGTTTAAGAACTGTGTACTAATATCGATATTTCTGTGGAATTTAAGTGTTTTTGCCTATTTGTCAAGTTCAACAAGCCTTGGTAAAAGCTTATGTGAGTACTGCTTTTTTTTAAAGTAAATAAGCAAAGTTTATTTAAATAATATCCGTGATATTGCCATTAAAAATATACATAAATTAGCAACATTACGAGATTAAAAAGCAAAAAGGTTAATAGTCTTTAGGCATTCATATATCTACGCGAATAAGACCTATTTTTATAAAATAGAACACATTTAAAGAAATAATTTAGAACTTATAGCGTTTAATATCGATGCATCAACATGTACTGCTGTCAATTAAGCAGTATTGCTGTTAAATTACAGTACTAAGACTAAAGGTATTTACAATTTCATAATTTGTATATTTGCCCCTACAGATATAATCGCCTTATTTATATTACAGTATGAGGATTGATGGCTTTTGTGAGTTTGTCTTTGAATAAATGCGACCGAATTACGATATCGCTAAAATACGCTACATATCGGTACAATACCTGTATCTATATTTTTTTATTAATCACGAAAATTTACTTTGCTATTACTGGAATGGCGGAAGGGTAATATCTGTATAATAAAATACGAAGCAAAAGCCTTGTAACCATTTTACGAAAATTATGCGAAGAGAGGGATACGAAATCTGGCAAAGTTTACATGATGGAGCAGCTCAGAAAGAAAATTAGTTGTGGTCGAATTTCGATGACTGAGCGACAATTAATTAATAATAAAAATTTGAAAATCTTACTTTATCGCGTCGTCTGGTATCAAAACATTGATATTTGATGTTTGTTCGGTTTTGATAATTCACAATCACACAGCCATTTGTCCTTAGAAAAAATATGTTACTAAAATAGAAAATCATTTTCTAGAGACTGGCCAAGGAGTATTTCTTAAATTTCTCCATACTAGATTTTTAGTATTAATGATCGTAGCTAACTCAGCTGTTTAAAGAAATGGACGAGAAAGTAATGTGACGTTTTTTCACTTGACAATTCTCTAATACTTTGAACTGCTTTTTCGAAATTCCAACGTAACAGGCTGTATCTGATCATTAAATATCTGAACAGAAAAGAAGTGACGACTTCGTTATTACGCTAATGTAACAAGTCAAGCGTAATTACGTTTTAAATGTTACAGTGCAAGTAGTGATTTCGTATTACGAGGGATATTAAACAATCGACCGTAACAGGATAATTGCAAATTAATTTATTGAACAAAATATTATCTTCAATAAACACTAGTATGTTTATTGCGTATTATACGTAACAGTTACCTCATACTACCTATTCAAGTTCATTAATTTTATAAATAAATACATTTTGTAGGAAGGTAAATTTACAAATTTACAACTTGCAAATATTAAACTCATTCGATTTGATGTCGAGTAAACAGTTACTGACTTGATTGAGAGACTAATCATACTAACTAAAATAGTATCAATACATCAAAAGGTTTAATATACGAAATGTTGACTAAACTAAATCTTTTCAAGTTCACATTTTTTCCTACCTCTAAAACAATATACACCAGTAACAAGAATATCAAGAATCAATATCTGTTTTATATGGGAATGAAACAAATTTAGTGTATCTTACGGTATGTGAATTTCTCCAAAAGTTATGTTATAGAGCCATTTAAATTACATGTGAAATATACTTAATATAATATAATAAAATAACTAACATCTGGTAGATTTTTTAACCTTTTAACTAATTTAACCTATTAATTCACCACTTATTTAAATGCTTCATTCATTTATCTCTTCTTAAAATTATAATATAGATACTACTATTCACAGTTTAATGATACATACTCCAACTAATATCATAAATTAAAAAATAACTCTGTCTATCTCTTTTTTACGCTAAGCCGCTACACCGATATCAATGAAATTTGGCGCATGCCAAATATTAATGATAGATACTTACATTCAGGGGAAAGAACATAGGATACTCTTTACCACGAAATAGCATAAAACTAGTGTAAATATAACTTTTAGCATGATTACATAAAATTTATAAAAGGTTTTATCTTTGAAATGCTCATTGAACTGTCGCCTGCGGTATTCCCGGGCCAATACGACCTTCAAACCTTCAAGAAAAGGCAGAAGCTATACAAAATGATACTCACTAGCCTACTAACCACAGTCGGTAGTTCACAACTGTGCGTTTTTACACAACACAACTTTCTGCCTCGCACAACAAAACTGTGTAATGAACGCCTGAGGTATTCCCCTATCAATATAACCTACAAACCTTTAAGAAAAGAGCGTTCTCCTTCTTAAAAGGCCGGCAACGTACTTGTGTTGCCTCTGGTGTTGCGGGTGTCCATGGGCGGCGGTAATCGCTTACCATCAAGCGATACGTCTGCTCGTTTGCCTCCTATACCATAAAAAATCTAAATCTCGTAATCGAGATATGTTAAGATCAGCACTTTAAATGTAAATACTCTAAACCTCGCAAGCGAAATACTAATGTTAAGTATGGTCACATGTATAACTTAATTATGCAGTATTGTAACAGTACTATCAATTAATTCGGATCACTATTTCTGATGATTTTATTTGTTGGAGAGAGGTCACCTCGCGCCTTTAATGCACGTGGGATACTTTTCCTAAAATCTGCAAAAATGACATTGAAACGATAAATATTCATTGCTATATTGCATTAAAATGTGTTATTGTTATGTATTTGCCTGCTTTGGATGGCATAGTGGTTTAATCGATCATCGCGGTTTTCAACTGCGCTGAGTGTTATGGGCATGATCGCCACTTGGGTTAATGCTTTTTGTGAACACAAATAGTTGGTCTGAGTCTAGGGATTGTTTGTGTGTATTAGGCTCTGGAGATACAAGGACACGGATCATGTTATTACAGGGCCTCTTCAGGAACGATCCGCAGCACAATTCTATTAATTTAAGTTTAAGTAAAACAATATATAACCAAGTGAATGTCAAACTTGTAATATCTATAAAGAAATATAAAATAGGCGCTGACTCTTTTACGCATCGAAATATTATTTATCGATAATGAGGTATCACTCATATTTAACATTTCAATACTAAAATTGATAAAATATCTCAATTGATCTTCAATAGGGGATGCTGCGAAAAAAAGGGTTGTGAATTGCTTGAAAACTCTTTTGTTTGCCTCGCAATATAGCTCCCATTGTTCAACTACACGAAAGATTTAATTGGTGTCAATTAGCTTTATTTTCTACTATGAATAAAATAATTTGTCAGAACATCTAAGAAGTTTTGGAATACATTTTAACAAATAATAATTCCTTATGGATGGATGGCTGTACTGTTGACTATTAACTTCATATATTACATTAATGAGACTTATTTTTTCCAATTTGTCAAGAGGTTATTATATTTTTACAATATGACATAGGATTAGAGGCTATTCTCTGTTTTTTTTTAAATAGAAAGAGTTTTATAACTTTTCTAATAACCCCTTTATGTTTTACTCTGTATTTTCATTCGTGCTTGTCCAAGTGTAAATCAACATTATAAAATAGTGTTAAATTTAACGTTTTAAAATACAAAATTACAACAAAATATGATTTCAAACAACTTAGCTATTGATTAAACATTATTATTTAATATTAATATAGAAGAATACACCACAAAAGTAAAAGTCGTGTTAAGCTGGAGAGACAAGGTCCAGAAATAAATATTTGTAGAGGTGTCAGACAGGGCGACCCCCTATGGCCTCGAATATTTATAGCTGTACTCCAAAGTATACTGAAAACCCTAAATTGGGAAAGAAAAAGGATTAATATAAATGGGAAACACCTTAGTAACCTTCGATTCGCAGACAATATTATACACTTCTCTGAAACAGTATCACAATTAGAGGAAATGATCAACGAAATGTATAACGTAAGCAATAAAATCGGCCTAGAACTAAATTCCTCCAAGACTACAATTATGACGAACCACAATAATGTACCAATAAGGGTCAATAACAATGCCTTGAAATATGTTCAACGTTGTATCTACCTAGGACAACAAGTATCCTTCTCTAAGACAAGGCACGAAGATGAGATTAAAAGAATAGTAAACATAACCTGGAACAAACAACAAAAAAACAACAAAGAAACCCTAAAATCAAAACTCCCAATAACTCAAGAAAAAAAATATGGACTCATGTATGCTACCCTGTCTAACGTATGGCTGCCAGACGTGGATATATAATAATAATATAAAAAACAAAATACAAGTGTGCCAAAGACCGATGGAAAGGAGTATACTAAACATACAAAGAAAACACAGAAAACGAAACACGGAAATAAGAAAAATGACAAAAATAATATATGCTTTAGAACACTCTCGGGGGCAAAATTGGAAATAGGCGGGTCACATTGCACGTATGGATAAGGAAAAATGGACACCGAGAGTAACCACCTAGCAAGGACCAAGAAACAAAAGGAAGAGAGGTAGACCAAGGGAAAAATGAGTTGACGAAATAGTGAGAAAAGCCGGTGAAAACTGGTTTACAAAAGCAAAGGACAGACAGACTTGGAACAAAATGGAGGAGGCCGGAGAACCCACCCCAACCACCAAGTTACTACCAATTAATCCAATCTGTTCCACCTCGGCTATAACCGAAGGAACCGTAAGACCCACTCTACAAGGTACATAAGCTGAAGTTATCGATGGGAGGAACGTTCATTCAAATCAACAATCCTACAACAAAGTAGAATCTCGACCTTTGCCTCATTTTTGAATCGCACACTACACCAAGAAGCTGAATATGCATTTCAGGATTTTACGTGTATTACACTTGTCATCCCGGTGGAGGAGCCCATGCTAGCACTGAAAATTACCAAGAACAGTGTAAAGCATTGCTTCTTGAAATCTACTGCGGTCCCCTATCCCCGAGCCATAACTGTAAGGGTGAAGGTTTGATCAGGGCCCCTTAGTCTCTCTGCAATATACCGCCCACCGCGTCGCTCTATAACAGAGAAAATGGTTATTGACTTCTTTATGTCACTGAGCAGCTGATTTATTGCTGGTGGTGATTGGAAAGCCAAGCATTCATATTGGCGGTTATTGTTATTAATATCAACGGTTACTAGAGGCCGAGAACAGAAAAAGACTATTGAAGCAAATAACCTTATTACCTATGTCAAATGGGGAGTCTTGGTATTGGCCCACAGACAGTAAAAAAAACACCGAATCTTCTAGACTTCTTTACCAGAAAGGGTATCAGCGATCTGAACACTTTTATAAAGTCAAGCCTCGACGGTAGCTCTGATCACTCACCTGTATTACTGATAGTTAGTCTAGTGGCTATACCCAATGAAACTCATTCGGACTATCTCCACAATCACAAAACGGACTGGCAATGTTTTCGAGAATTCCTGGAATAAACTATCAACCTTAATGTCCCACTCAAAACCAAGGAGGAAGTTGACATACTCAGCATACGTCAACTGGTAGACCAACAAGGCACTTAATTGCTGGTTCTGGATACAATATTATAACTTTGAAGACAAACAAATTTGACAGAAGAATTTTACATTTCTGTTTATAATTCTGAAACTAAAAAAACTTAAAAATTTTCTGCAAAAGAAATAAAAACATTATGTAAAAGAAATACAAATAAATGCGATATGTTCAAATTAATACAATAAAAAAGCTAAATAATAATGGAATCATGTCATGCATGAAAATTTAATGTGTGCCTATACAGATACAGGCTGTTACAGAAGGCTCGATTTATTTCTATGATCGGATAGTACAACTACTAATGCAGACATATTATGAAACCAAAAATTAAACGCGATAAAACTTTTGTATTTTCTTTGATTACAGGTAAATTAACTGACTCTCGCAATTTCCTCCGCGTTACTTTTCAGTCATGCTCGGTTGCTATTGGTCTAAGTGTGATGTTAACTGTCTTATCTTAGCACGAGCAAAATAAAAATTTCGAAAAATCTGTCAATCGGTTTCGGAGTTTATTTATTATTATTATATTACGATTTCATTTCCTACTTTCATTATGTGATCAAATAGTGGGCAAACAATCTACCGCCAACCACCACCCACGCACACTATAATTTGGAGGTCATGACTGTGTTGTCAGCTTTTAAGGTGAATATTTGCTCTTTCCTTAAATATGTCTTTGAAAGTTCGTGGGTAAAATATCGCAGTTAGTTCTACAGATTGGTTGTATGAGACAATAAGTCAATTTTTTATCGAAGTCCATTATATTTGGCCATGAAGTTGATGAAGTGAGAACAATGTTATACTATGCAGTCAACCATACGACTTAGAAAGTTACAGGTCGGAAAAAATATTATCTCGATCTATTCAGCACATCATGACTTAGCAAGAGTAATTTATTGCTTCAAGTGACCGCAAAATTGGAAATTGCGTGAAGTTTACACCTAGGATTGAAACTCAATTGCCAGTTAAGAAAATGATTTTATTACGACGATACGATGTATCGTTTCGCCGTTATAACACGTATCGTAATACATTTATTTGTCTTTATCAGCTACAAATATTTATTACACTCTTTTAAATTGATCTCACTATTCTACAACTGCCTGTATATATATATATATATATATTTCATTTTGAAAAATACGGATAACAATTTAATTAGTGGCCAATTTCAGAAACTTTCAGTTTGCTAACCAGTATCTAGAATTCTACATATTAATGCTATTATAAGTAATAAAAGAGATATATGGATGTATTTACATCAAAAAGACATTAACAAGATAATTATAACTGTTTGTAATTCAATTCAAATTAATGAGTTACTAAGATTAAAAATATTTAAACCGCACAATTAAGATACTTTTCAGAATCGAATAGCTGTCTACAAACAGATGAATTCTCTAAATAAAGATATTAAAATGTGTTAATTTTGAATATTGAGTAAATTTCAGGTTTCCTTAATTAAGAAAGTTTGTTTGAAAATAACAAGAAATGATTAATAATAGAAATATATAAATATAGAAATTAATAAAGAACTCGACTTCCTAATTTTTTTTGATAAAATTAAATAGCCTATGTATACCGGGTCACCATTAAGAATCCATTGACATTTCATTAATTCAAATTATAGTTTTGGTACATTTCGTTGTGTTTTGAGCTTCTACCAAATTGCATATATTAGAAATAGTCTGTCAGCTGATATGCCATCATAATTCTTTTTAAAGTATAGGAACAAACTACCTGATGGTCCTTTGAAGTTAAGTGTGTACCACCACAAAATAATCTATTTGTAAGAAGGTTTTCTTGCCCATCGCAAAACTATCAAAACTTTAAAAAATGATGAATAGCAGGATACAGTTCGTGTGTTCGTTATATTATAATTCACATTTTTCATATTTACGATATAATGTTTAAACATAAGTGATAACAGAAAGTTCCAGGAAACCAAAACAACACAATCAGAATCAGGAATCAGGAATCGGTCGGGTGAACAGTAAAAATAATCAGTAAAGTTATAACTGAAATCGTTAAGTTAATCTAACTTCCAATTTTATCGTCGACAATAACAGAAAAATAAAGATTATAAGCAAAATGTAATAAAAATTTTCATGATTCGGTGTTTATGTACTCTTTTACTAAGTAATAACATCTAAAGCTACATTTAATAGGTACTGCATTTAATTCTTATCAACGCTTTAACGCGTAACAACTCGTACTATACAATATATATATATATATATACTCGTACAATAGTTTTGCCCGTAGCGCCGCCCTCTTGTAAGTTGGTCATAACGGTAACATTTGTCTTTCTTCAAAAATCTAAGTATCTGGATGCTAAAAGTTATTAAAATCGATGGAACGGTTTAGCCGTGAAAATATGATTTTTAAAATCATTGTAACCCCTTGGTCACCTAAGGACCGGAGGTAACTTTGGCTGACTGCCAAGTTTTGGATATATGGAACATTTCAAAAACCTACCTTATAATTTTTGTGAGTCCTTTTGTTAGGCAAGTTAATCATCATCATCAGCCTTTTACAGTCCACTTCTGGACACAGACCTTATTAAGGACCAAAATAAATAAAGAAATCTTATTTTGTATTAGTTTATTTTATCTACAACTTTATATCATTTAAAAACAAAATATCGATCGACAATGTCATTCAGATTTACTACAAAAGAACATCTTACAGGATATCGAATAATTTTAATTTTTTAAACATATCATTCATAGATATTATTAAAAGCCGTTTATAGAAAATTAAAACCACATACTTTAGTCATTCAAAATAATAATAATAATATTTGTTTCGGAGTTTTGGTGTGTTCTATGTATTATGTATGTATTTACAAAAAAGTATATATATGTATGGATATCAATTGTTTAGTACCCATAGTACAAGCTCTGCTTAGTTTGGGACTAAATGGCGTTGTGTGTTATACTGTCCGAAAATATTTATTTAAATAGTACTTGATATTTTAATTTATATTGTTACAGAGATAAAATGAAAAAACCCAATGAGCCTTAGGCCCGGTATTACAGGTTACATCTCCGGATACCTTATTTGATAGATAGTTTGACATAATTCATGTGGTAAGTACGTTAAATTATCTATCAGATAAGCTATCCGAACTTATCTGTAACCGGTGAAATAGCTTTAGTTTTTAGCTTACGAATAAAGTAAAAGTTCATAACACACTCCCAGCCATAACGTATCTTTATCACGGTAACAATTTTATTTCCCGCCATTAATGCTATCGGCCTACCGATTGTAGCTTTTATTGCCAGTGAAAAAAAGCAAACCACCCACTAATTGTTAGTTTGTTAGTCGTTTGAGATAACGCTTTGTTGTTTTATGATACGTGGTCAGTGGTGAAAACAAATTGTGTAGGAATTTTGCCTTTACAAATTTATAACTAAAATCACCTAAATACCTATTGCACCAAAGTGGTTTGAAAACTGGATTTGATCTCCGGATTTCTTCTTTACCACACAAGTTCCTGTAGTACTACGTCGTCTTCGAGGTATAAATTATTCCCAAGTTACATAATCATTAATTAAATTACGTTAAATACATCAATCGATCATCTGCTGGAAAATACATATCAAATAGAAAATTTACTGCTACTAAAATTATTATATTTTAATAATTTTATACGATCACTTTTTTGTATCAATTAACACAGTGTTACACTTTTCTTTTAGAACTTACGCCGTTGATTTTTATCTACATGTATAAAGTACTGTCGGTAACAATAGTAGATTCTATTCAAGTATAACATTTTTAATTTCTTGTCATAAAGCTTTTCAAATGTAAAAGTAAAAATTGTATAGTGATTTCTTTCAAATATATTATTCACATTATTAGTCTTACATACATAACTTGTGGTATGATTAAAGCTACTGAATGTACGACGTCGAAAAGTAACAAAAAAGGTGAAAAGGTGCACAAAACATTTTTATATTAGTAACATAAACATGTTTGTTAATCTATTTCAGTAACTAGTCTCCGATAAAACCCAACTTTCGTTAAACATGAAATTAAAAATAAAGGACAGCATAGTTGTAAGTACTCTGTATCTAGTAAATCGTTCACTAAGCAGCAATAAAGTAAAGTTTTAATTCTTTAACACTTGACGTTATAACTGTACTTAGTGCGGGACGTTGTCGTGGGCGGAGCAAGGCACGAGCTTCCATGCGCTCGCGCACACCACTTAATATCATTCTGATCACTATTATTTACTTAAAATATTATTTCGACTACAAATTGTTGAGGGATTGCAAATGTACAGACAGAAATAAACTCGATTTCATGATTATTTTAAGAAGCTTTGAAATCCCGGGACTTTGATTTTGAGGCTGTCTCTTGACTCTGGACTTTTAATAAGACTTCTCAAATCTTAATCGAGAGAGTGTTCATTGTAGTAACCTTTTCTTTTTAAATTATATATAATTTAATTTAATTTGAATCATTTATACAGATAATAATTTATTAATAACAGTAAAAATCAAACTTTATCAAGTAATTATTTCCCTGAAACTTTACACAACGAGAACTCAAATGATCTATGCCTGAAACTATGTAATTTGTATTTCTATGCCCAACTAATATAACGTAACTTTGTACTCAAACAATAACTCAAACATTAAACATAGGTTCTCTAAAACATGTAACTGTAACCCTCGCTGAATTACATTATTTCATGTAATATAGCTGGCATTGCAATACTCGTTTAGTTGAATTTCAGTTGGCTGGTAGCTTTCCTAAGTTGTGTAACAATGTTTGTAATTTCATGAACATTATCGAGCTACTGAATAAACGAAGCGTAGGTAAATATTATAA
This sequence comes from Hyphantria cunea, assembly GCA_003709505.1. Lineage (NCBI taxonomy): Eukaryota > Metazoa > Arthropoda > Insecta > Lepidoptera > Erebidae > Hyphantria > Hyphantria cunea. The sequence goes on along the minus strand of PKRV01002066.1, from coordinate 687,604 downwards.
TCTAGCAACCTGGAGAAATGCTGAAGGGTCTTATACAGCTTTGTATTACTTACTAGCTAAATCCCACGGTGTTACTCGTGGTTGCTGTTGTACCTTTGAAATATCTACTATTGAAAGTCACGCCAAAATTGGTGCAACCTTTTCACAGATAACCTAGAATATACACACAGACTGGCTGACACACAGACAAAAGTTTGATATTTTAATGTAACTACCGTATATATATTCACATGCATTTAGTGAAAAAATTTAATTGGAAATTAAAAACAGGTATTTCAATTTTAATTAGATTTTTTAAATTATATGAATAGATAAATAAATGTAAAGTTAACAATCGCGAGTGACGAATCTCAAGCACATCCCTTAGGCAACTTTCTAGAAGTTTCATTTTTCTTTTAGACTTTTAGGATCACAGTTGTGTACATACCCGCATATAAATAAGTGTGAGATTGTGAAAATGAGTATTAACCTAGTTTTTCTATATGTCCGAATTAAAAAAATCTTTGTTAACGAAAAAGTTGTTCCTTTCAAAATATATAGTTTAAAAGTCATTTGAGAGTCATTCTGTAGTCAACTTTATAATCAAGGACATTAAATAAAATTTTGTGTGTAACAATATTGTCATATTAGCCATTTATAAATTACTTCACATGAATCATATGTATTTGGTGACATCATATGTACAAATAATAAACACGTGACGTCGAATATTTATTAAACAAATATAATCGACAGACCCAGTGTTCTTATCACGAGCCAGAACAGAAACGTAAGCAATAAAAACCATACACATAACGCGGAGTTACCCACGGTACAAAAACAATCGTGCAAAAGCTAGGGTCAAAAAATAGTAGCCTAACTTACTCCTTATATGATCAGCTATCAGCCAGTTATAGACACAAATAAAAAAGGATTTCTCGATATAAGTACTGTATGTACACTTAACCAAATTTGGTTTTGCGAGCCACGTGCGGGCACATGAACGCAGCAATGTCTGTCAAAAATTGCCGGGGTGTCGCCTTCGACGGATACGTCTGGGAGGACATCATCATCACCATCATCATCATCGAGCGAGAAACCGTTTATTTGAAATTACAAACAGACACTTCACTTTTATTTATTTTTATAGATGTAAGGTCACATAAACTAACCATCCTTTGTCACATAATGTTACACATCGTTGACCAACACCTTACCCCCCATTGGCCTTAAAAATTTACGTAATTTATGGATGTTCTTTCAAGCACAAGTTATATAGAAATATAAATAAAACAAAACGAATGCATACATTCAAAATTATACGACGACAGTGGGACTCTCATCACGAATGAAAATAAAGGAGGTTTCGCCATTGTCTCTGGGAGGGAACCATATACCTATTGTATGTAAGTTCTGATTTGTGCAGCTCAATAATGATATGTAAAAGAGTGTATTTAAATAATAAAACGGATCCATACATATGTATTATGAATTCTTGGAGGATTGCGAGGGCGTTGTACTTCAATTCCTTTTTAAGTAACTCGATTATCAAGTTGAGCTTCTCCATGAACTTTTATTATTTCAGTTGCAAAATTAAGCATTACATTTGATTGCTTTGCTACAAACGTACTTATAGTTCATGGAGATATTTGTGTTAACGTTATATGAAGAATGCCTATAATTATGTAAAAAGGATAAGAAGTTATTCTTATAGATAAAAAAAATTATTCGATAAGATTCGTTGAAACAAAATACAAGAGGTATCCATAATGCAAATCTTAACTTGTGTGTCATTTTACTAAACCTGATTTACAAAATTATTAATAAATTATTAGGAAGCGCTTTCAATAATCTATTTAAAACCATTCTGTGGTTGATTTGATTGTTTAATGATCCGTATGAAAAATAATACTGCCTTAATGATCCTTAAATCTTAACTTGTGTGTCAATTTACTAAACCAGATTTACAAATTTATTAATAAATGATTAGGAAGCGCTTTCAATAATGTATCTTTTAAAAACCATTCTGTGGTTGATTTGATTGTTTAATGATCCGTATGAAAAATAATACTGCTTAATTGATCCTTATAAATTTTCGTGATTCTCTATTAGCAAACCAAGGGTATATTAATAGGATGGGGAGTAATGTATAATGTTTTAATACATCATTAACTTTAAATATATATACGGTTGTTATGTCAACACTTACTACATTTGTAGGAAAATCTATATCTAGGTGTATTTATTTATTGAAACTAATTGCACTTGTTTCACAAAGGCGGACTTAATGCCATGAAGTATTTTATCCCTCTCGACCTTTAGGTGAAGTAGAAATAAGATGCAATGGGTGCAGAAATATTGTTTGAGATTTTACAAGTGTATGTACTTAGGTGAATAAGATTCCAGGAAAATAATACAATTTATATGCAATGTATATAGTATAGAAATCTTAAACAGCCCTTGTGATTCTTTTGTGACAAGACATTGTTCATGTAAATGTAGAGTTGTTGTAAATATAGAATTGCATTTAAATTTTATGGGCTGATACCAACACTTTGTTATATAAGGGTCCTGTTGTTAGTTTTGTGTGTTTTTAGTATCTTAGTTTCAGTCATTGGACATGTCCTCCACTTTCATTTTCTGATAAAACGGTTATAGATTTCAAATTGATTTTACTTGAATTTTCATAATTTTATCTATATACTTATACCTGAAGCAACCAAAGTAGTATGAAACTTGATAAAGTTTTTTTTCTGCATATGGCGCAAATGATCAGACGTATCGGTTGGGGTATGGGCCTCTGGTCCATAGTTAGTTTATATAAAGGAGGACTGCAGAAAGCTAAAAACCAACAAAAGACAAAATGAATTTCGGTTGGATTTCGATCACTTGATACTTGGCGACCATTGCTATCTTATCATACATTAGATTCAATATAAGCATGTGTGTAAAATTCTATATTTAATAATGATTTTAACATATTCACGCAAAGAAATATAACACTATAAGATTGTTGCTATAACAATATAGGATTGTTGCTTAAGAGTTGAACTGAGAAACAATATAGGATTGTTGCTTAAGAGTTGAACTGAGAAACACTGTATAGTATATAAACACAAAATTCATTCATAACCGTGAAAATTATAATTAACGAATGAATGAAAGAATGTCGACCACCGAGCGACCACTAGTTAAGAGAAAAACCTTAAGTATTGGTTTTCATATCTTTTATGATGCGTTAATAATCGTGGCACGCCTCGTCAACCCTCCACTAACACAAGCGTGTAAACGGGCTGTTTGGCTTGGGCTGCGTGAGGTTGTGATAGCTTGTTGACGACCCTTCCGGATGGCGTAAGAAAAGATCCATCCCGTCTCAGGCGCAGAGTGGCACACCGTGTGGTTTTATTTGGTTCGATTCCGACTCAACGCCCCGCCGTAGACCCCAGCGGGGTCCAGGCCCGAGGGGGTTTCCACACCTGAAAAAAATGCTTGTTGACGACCCGAGTCGGGGTCGGTTTTTGAACACATATCAAGGAAAGCGTGCGCGAGCGCTTGTTAAGGATTGTTGTTTGTGAGCGACGTCCAAGTCCTCCTAGGCGTCCAAACATTGCAGAAGATATCCAACCTGGTATTTAGAAATATCGGCATTGAACAGTTGCAATCGATGATTTTATTTAATTTGAAACGACCTGAAATACTGCAAATAATGATAATGATTATTTTTAACATTGTGGACTATAATTACAAAAATATCAGGTCAAAAACACTTTTGAACTTCACAATACATAGATATTTTAGCTTTCGTTAATCTAACTTTTTATAATTGAGAACAAGTATATGTAATAAGTATAACAGGTATATATAGTAAGATATGCCTCGCGTATGTAAATAAGGGGAGTCTCAATTGTTTGTTCAAAAGCTGCTATAATTTGAGCTAATATATATAATTTTGAGCTAATATTCTAGTAGGTTCCTTACGTTTTTAGATGAAATCTTACATAAGGCATACTTTACATTCACTACATTATATAACATCCGGAATAAAGACCCGAATTCGCATCGAACGAAAGTTTTTTGTTACAGATCCCGAAGAATCCCGTTCTGGTTACTTGCAAAAACTTGCCTCATATCAATGTACTGGAGAGTCATACTGAGTTCATGATCAAAGAGGAAATGAACCTTGCTATATGAGAAAAAGGGTCCAATTCTGCATTCAGGACGGATACAGAAAATATGTTGAAGGAAAGAGAGAGCTTGGAGGGTTCCCCCGCCGGCCCCGACGAGTGTGCGGGGTGCGGGGGGAGGATACAAGACAGGTGAGGTTTTGCTAAATCTATTTATTTTACCTTGGTATATAAAATTATATTTTAGGGGTATTTAAGAACATTGATATCGGAAAAATTGAATTTATCTGTGACATTGAGTCATAAAATTATAGACTCATTAAATATGTGATGCGAAAATGCATTTCGACATGATTATGCACTGATAACACATTTAACATATAACATAAGAATTTAAATCTATCATTGAATACAATATAGGATTGTTGCAATATATAGGTATTAAATAAAAAACGGTTAACTTAAATTAATTTCATCTACTGAATCTTAGGATCTTATACACGTATAGTACTCGTACAAAAAGTGTTTAACCTAATTTTGGGGTAAAAAACATTCAAGTTTGAGATACTAGTCTACAAATAAATATAACAATTAAAATTAATTTTCAAAAAGTCAAGAAGTTTTTGAAATTGAAATGAACATCTCAATGTCTGAAGTGAAATACCAATGTTTATTATTTATATGAATTCATAAGGTACGAGAGAATTTTAATAGCACTAAACCTTCTCGAGATGAGACCACGACGTAGAATAGTGAGAATGTTTATTTAATTCTTGTAACCACGTAAATAGTGAACCAATTTAATAGATTTATAAAATTATATTATCGTATTTTGAACCAAAATTATTGCTTGACAATTATTTATCCCGAGAGGGAATAAAACTGACGAATGAAGACGGTAACCCCTGTACACCATAAGAAATATATACGACAATGTACAGAAAAAAAGTACACAGGAGTTTCTTACCGATCCCACTCCATAGGAATGATTTTTTGGAACCGTGTAGCTAGCGTCAGTTATGTAACATTTCGAAAGAGCCTGAAAATGGAATGATTTTGAAAATGAAATATTATCGTAGGTATCGCTTTCTATCTTATTTTTATTGATATAAATATCTTCAAGCCCTACTAGTATCTTCTTAGTATGCGTTATATTTCTATTATCCTAATTAATTTCATTGTCATGTAGGTACTACTTACTTGCCGTTGATCGGCAATGGCATGGCGCCTGCCTGCGCTGCTGCGAGTGTCGTCTGCCTCTGGACACAGAACTCACCTGCTTTTCCAGAGATGGAAATATCTACTGCAAGGAGGACTATTACAGGTAAGGGAACGAGCTTCGGTAAGGAGTTGAAAGTTTTTGTAGAGAATCAAGGTGTGTAAATAAACTGGCGATATTTAATTTCATTAAAGATTATTAAATGCAGGTTTTTCGGTGAAATTCTATATTATAGATACGGCGTTCTTATTAATCTATGTATTTTTTTATGAAACGGTTATACGGTAGATTTGAAAATTGGAAAAGAACTAGTACTGCACGTGGCATTTCCTCAGATTTTACCAAAGCAGTCAAATGTGTTGTAATTAAAGTAAAGTAATTAATTATGTTATAGAGATAAAAGTATTTCGAAATAAAGTATATCTATTTTGGTAGAACAATTTTTTTACCTTTTAAATAAAATGACTTAATAGCTATAGCTTCAGCTGATACCTATAGATATATTAACTGAACTTCGTAACCCAGAACTTGTACATCATTAAAGTGACTATCTCAATATTTTTCTGTAATTGGCTCATGTTCTGATCATCGTTATATTGAACAAGTTTCTTGTTTTACTTTGATACTATTGTCGTCATTAAATTTCGTAGTTTTTCGATAATGAGGTACAGCTTGTACTTTTAGTTTTGCAATGCGAATTTCTTTTGTTATTGGCTTTTGCGAATATCCTGCGATGGAAGCTTTTAAAGATGTTGCTGCTGTGTTTCTTAAACCTAATATTCTCTCTTGTGTATAGATATATGGGTACAAACCTTATGTTAGTAGGTTTAGTTTCTTTTTCTCGTTGTGGTTTAAAAACTAATTAAACTAAACTTTGTATGAAGAAAAATAACCCAAATGGTCTCATTCAAATTAAAATCAGATATAGTATATATAATAACAATCCTATGAAGAATAGAAAAAAAGAAAACGAAAAAAAAGAAAAATAAAACAGGCTCTGTGGATTCTACAAGTGCTCATAAATCTCTCGATCGCGTACAACTGTAAAAGTAATTAACAAGACCAAAAACTAAGTCGAGAACTAAGTCAAAAAATAATAATTCTGTACAAACTAAATATAATGTTTTAACTTTTCTGTCATGCGCGTTTAGGTGAAGTGAAATTTGATAAACATCACTTGCATCTGTACACCAATTACGAAGTAAGTCACTGTCACTCAAACTCACAACCACTTGCGTTTTCCCACACTCTAGTATGAGGAAAATTTGTTTTTATTGAGCTGAATTTTTGTGTTAGACTTTTTTGAATAATTGTAGCAGCAATTATAAAATGATTGTACTGCTGAATTTTACAGACTTTAAAAATAGGATGAGGTTCTCAACTCTTTTGTATTAATTTTGTTTGTTACCACAGCAGTTAATCTTTTATGAACCACTTTAGATTTTTTATTTGAAGAGGTACATTTACCTACCGTTTAATCTCCATTAAATGATGTAAGAAACATACGGATCCTGAAAGTAAATTACTAGTTTAGTTTGCTACAATTCACGGCATAGGAATGACTGGAGCCAATGATACTTTTTAATAGGTAATTGGCAGAGTGCAAACTCATTATAAGGTACGTGTCTCTGCCTGATTAAATAAATTTGCTGATCTTCCTCTTTATACCTGCAATTATAATTGAAAACTTCTGTTATATAAAAGTAAACCTATTTTAAAACTTCACCCTCCTATTTTCATCCTCTTGACACCTTCAACAACTGTCAAAATATGAAACCTGTGGTATAATTTGCGCCACCGCACCCTTAAGCCGGACATATGCTGTAATTGTTGACGCATGGGGGAACGTCAATATTTGTGATAGCTATTGATTGATTATCCCTATAGGCTTGTTTACTAACTTATGACAAGTTACAAATTACAAATTATCGGCATAGGTAGATCGGCTAATTATAAATATATATTTTGTAGATTAATGATTATCCTGTTAATGAGGTTTCTATCATGAATGCCATCGTGGATAAACGAAGACAAATGTTTTAGTTTTGACATTTAACTGACTATCTTTTTGAAGTTACTTCGTTAAATACCTAATGGCAAAGTAGGTGAAATGTGCAAACATTGACATAATGGATACAAAGAACGCCGAATTCGATCCTAAACTTTAGCATCAGAAAGCATATATCCAACAATAAGCTCGAAAGCTAATTGGCTTTTCCGATTTCCTCATGAAAATTTTGAAACAACCACCTTTAATTAAGATGCCTTAGACTGGTTTGCCCAAAGTTGCTTCTAACAATACAAAGTACCTACGTTAACTGTTTAAAGTTATAGTGCTGACGGTATAGTAGTAGCTCTTATGTTCAAAGTTTCTCCTACAAAGGTCGACCAACAATCGGTTGCATCTTCAAGTTCTCAGTTGTACCTAGTTTTAAAGTTGCATCTAACAACCCTCAGAATACAAAAGGCGAGATTCAAATACAAGCAAAGCCCGTGTCATAGTTAAAGTCTCCAAGTCAGTAAAACTGACTATGGGTCCTTTTTATCTGAAGTTATTTCGCATTTCAACTATAACGATGCGTTGAATTAATTATTTTACAAAAAAAGTGACAAATTGTATTTACACACACATAATTGTTTTTGGTCTTGTCTATTTTTCTGCCATTCTCGTGACTCTGACTGCAGACTATGGGCGTTTGAATTCCACAGTTTCTACAAATCTGATAGAAATATCCCATGTCAAGGTGTTTGTGGGCATTATGCACATATTTTTCACCCTCAATTCACTTTTGATCGTGATTTGAATTTTTATATGGTAGAACATTGTGTGCTGGGTCAACAATTTAATTTTTTAATATTACGCTATTCCAAACCGCCATAGCAATCCCAATTTCTCTTGTTGCAGGTTGTTCTGCGTGAAGCGCTGTGCCCGTTGTGGTAACGGTATCACTGCCAACGAGCTGGTGATGCGTGCTCGTGATCTCGTCTACCACTTGACTTGCTTCACGTGCACAGCCTGCGGGTCTCAGCTGTCAAAAGGCGACGTGTTTGGAATGAGGGAGGGCTTGGTGTACTGCAGACCACATTATGACTCGGCTTGTCTTGACGAGTACTGTGATGATGAGATGACTAACGTTTATAGGTGAGTATCTTTGTAAAATGTTTTTCTTACCTCTGTATGTTTGTATGTGTTATTCATGAATCAATAACGTCTTAGATTTATGAAATACTAGCCGAGTCGTGCTCACTTCGTTGGGCGTTAATCGTCGACTTTTCTTCGACTTGATTAACAAATCATTTTTTAACTGAAGTTTTCGTTCAATCATAATTTAAAGAATTTGCAGGATTGGATCAGTACTTCCGAAGAATACCGTCTATAACCATACAAACTATGTTAGAAACATTACCTCTTTTTAATATTACCAGGTGACCCGGCAAACGTGATTATTCCATAAAAATAAAAAATATATATCCAGTGGTGGGTCACCCTTATCATTATGGGGTTGGCTGATTCTCAGACCTACCCGATACGCACGCCAAATTTCATAACCGGTACAGCCGTTTTGGAGGTTGGTAACAAAAACCGCAGCACGAGAATTTTAACTCTTTATTTTACTTTTAAGGATCAATAAGTTATAATTTAGTCCTAAAGCTTACTAAATTCGGTATACATGGGTATTTAGCACACATATTGTAGAGAAGTGTAAATACTACAAACAATATATGAGCGATAGAATAGGTCATAAGATCAAATAAAGTAGAATTAAAACTTACTTTAGATCGTTGAATATATGGGCTTTTAATATAATAACAGGAAACTGACGTAATGTAGCGATAGACTTGAGTTATATGAACACGTATTCAATATATTTTAAAAATTTTTGCTCTACAACATTCTTGAATTTTAAATACTAAACCAGAAATAATTTAATCGTCTTAGAATTTATATTACTAGAAGTTATTGCCCGCTCTGCAATATACATGCATGGGGAAATAATTAAACACTGAAACTAAATTTGTATTTAAGTAGAAAAACTGCATTGATTTTTTTTACAATCACATCGTAATCAATTCATTTAGGAACTATATCACCAACAGAAATACATAGACGTTAAATTTATAACATCTCTTGTTATGTCGGAGGTTTAAAGGATCGGATGTTAAAAAGCATGACTGTGGCTAGTGTAGTATCACTTTTCTGTACTCCTCTAGAAAACTAAATGCAAAATTTAATAATGATCAGTCATAAAGATATGATGAGGACATAAAATATTAAACAAAAAACTGACCACTCGTTTTCTAATATTAGGATTCTACGCTCAAAACAATTTCTCAGAACGACACTTTGAAGGTTAATGTTACTACAACACGATGTTGAATAATGTTCCCAATAACATTCTAGGAATATACACGTACGTCACTTAATTGTTGAGGGAAATGTAGAGGAATGTGTAAAAATGAGTATATCACTATCTAGTAATACGAGATGTGCGTCACTGGAATAACGAAAACAATATATACTGACTCGGCGGCACAAGTGGTAGTGTAAACGACTGCTGTGTTTGAGGCCTTAGGTTCGATTTTCGGGTCGGACCAAATGTTTGTACGATCTTCAAATATTTGTTTCGGAATTAGGGTGTTTTCTATGTATAATTTATAAAAAAAAGTATATATGTATTTATATCAGTTCTCGAGTATATCCATAACACAAGCTCTGCTTAGCTTAGGACTGGATGGCGTTGTTGTGTGTTAGATGTCCAAAATTTTTAATTAACTTATTTATTTTAGTATACTCTGACATTACTATTACTAGTACGTAAAGCTTCTTTGAAGAGTTGATTGGTATTCGTGATTGAAAATGGAGTCATGAACTGGGAAGAAAATTCAAAACTTCTGGGTGTTCATACTAATCATGGTTCTTCTTAATTTATGTAATATTTGCGTGTAAAACTTTACTATAAGTTGTTGAGTGATATAGGATTGTGATCTTAATGTATATGGACTTATAGAAAACTGTCCCGTAGTTCAGAATATAATAGTCTACAAGTACTGTAAGTATGCATAGTAATGTTGTTTTCCAGCTCTAGAATAACGGATAGGAAGTCTATTACAATAATGCAAACGTTTTTCAATGTATTAGTAAATATTATAATTAGTGTTGTGTGTGGAGTATTTCAAACAATTTTGGTAAGAAATGGTAAAACAAAAATACATAAAAATAATAATTCAACACACACACACATATATATATATATATATATATTACACATACTTTAACTTTTTCACTCCAGGCTATAGATATTAAAGCGATTAATAGTTATTACGTACTAGAACTGATTAATACATCATGACGATCTGAGACAATGTCCTACAGAAATATTTTATAAAAAAAATAACAGTGCGGTATAAAAAATAGGTCGATCGATAAAACCTTTCAAAATAGGGCTACCGTATATTCGCCAATTAAACCTAAACTCCTTACTAATAGTTACAGGAAGAATTCAAACAAATTCTTAAATTTCAATCAAAATTCCACCTCATTCCCATAAATATTGCGTCGCAAAATTAATTGGCAGTTATGTATCCAGGTGCCAAGATCTACACAGTGAAGGTGATTCACCATCTCAGTTTTTCAACGGAGGACCTGGTCAAAAAGGACGGCCCAGGAAGAGGAAGGTTACTCAAGGTTCCCCAGACGACATGCAAACCCAAAATATGAGGATGGCCAACACTGCCTTAGGTGAGCTCCATTAAATAAATTATATTTATACCGCGAAGCGAGCTGTTTCTTCTAATGCGAATTCAATTTTATTTGACGTGTAATTACACATTTTTAAAGTTTAATTATAGCTAAGTAGTCTTAACAAGCTTTGAAAAACTTCTCTGCTCCCCTTTGAACTCGTCGTAACTTGTAAGAAAATGAAAATACTTACTTATTACGGCTGCGTTGAGATGCAGACGCTTCGGCCCCAGACGTTATACATATTTCATAGAAATCGCTCGTTCAAAATTTTAGCAGAAACCTCAGCAGGGAAATCCGAGCGCCTACCTACCCTGATGTCCCAGATGTCAATTCATCCCATGCCGTAATCACGACTAATGAATAGAAGACGCACTGTCAAAAACGTCGCTGTCCTTTTCTGTCGCCCTTTTTAACCCCAAGCTAGAGGGAGAGGTATGTGTTTACGGACGTTGGGTCGTCAGTCAGGGTCGGTTTGGATTATTCTCTATAACGTCGAAATGCGAGGCACTCATTGAGGTGAATTCAGGTTCTGTTGACTTGTCGACCCGATTAATAACGGCGTTAAGCTGAATGGGGTGAGGCATAAACATAGTTAGTTGTCAATATGTCACTTTCGTCAATATTACAAATGGTTTACATATATACAAAAGCACTAGAAAGTAGTCTGTACTATGAATACACTTATGTTTATCAAAATTTATGAATAAAATCTTTCTTATTACAAATTTGAATCATTTCACAAACGATAGGCATTATATTTTTTGCACTTTTATTCGGTCCTGTTGTAGAGTATGAAAAAAATGTAACTATATATTTTAACTGATATCTGATATTCTTTTAAAATATTCATAATGAGGTACATAATGCTCCAATAAGCAGGGGAGGGTTGGCGAAATAGAAAGGGCAAATCGGGAACTGCGCTGCTCCAAAATTTCATTCATCTACTAACACAGCTATAAGTAGGTAGGTACTCTTTAGTCTTTTGTGGGTACCTTTATTATTTTAAATTTACTGAATATTAAATGAGAACTAATCTTCTGTTTCTGTTTAAAAGTCTGTGAATGATGATTATATTATTGAACATTGCGTCATGAAGCAGTTCCACAGTCAAAGCTTTTTACCGTTTTTCATATCTTGATTTTTGTTTTGGTTACAATTTGTTCATTATTGAATATAGTTATTAACATCAATGATTTGAACCCCTTACAATAGAAGTAATTGTCAAATTTCGATTATATTTCAAAGCGTTTTAAACCTACACAAGTATATTTTACTGTTGCAGTATGGCTCGAAACTGCCTTAACATGTAATGATGAAAAACCCTTTTACACTTCAGGACATACATAGGTACACTAGACTCGATAATAACAGTTTTGCACATCTCTCACGCAACAGTCAACTGAAGTCAAACTGGCCAGAGCATGTGCTGTCTTAGCTAGACTACAGACACACGTACTTTTATATTTCTAAAAACACACATCGAATTGATAAATTACGCCTAAATACAGAACAAGTCATCTAGCTCATTACACACTAATTTGTCGTGGGAAATGAAACCCTAGAGCCCTAGCTTAGCAGTCAAGGTCGCTAGTTACTGGAGTAAAAGCTCATTCAAAGATCATGGCTTTTGTTCTGACATCTTGCGCGCTTTTATCTTCACACATCTGACTGAAGGTTTAAGCGGTTGACACTTGGTCGACCTAAGTAGAAAGAGACAAAAATGCATGTTCCAGGAATGACTAGCTTTTGCCCGCAGTTTCGACTGCGAGAATTTTGATGTCTTTGTATGTCCTTTTCAAGAATCAAGCCAGTTCATTGAAGTGGGTTAGCTGAATTTCGTTAAGAGTATAGATTCTAGATTAAATAATAATACTAAGCACTCCTCGGCAAAGTCATGCGTATTTCTTAAGTACGCATGATTGTGCCCCTACATTTCTCTGCTGTCCTCTATACATTCAGGGTTTGCTGGCAGAAAACTCAATTTTGTATTAAACACGCCTTTGTAAATGACGTGTACAATAAATAATATAAATTCCTATATACCTATTTGCAAATAACCAAATTTAAATTATTAGCACATCTGTCTAGTTGATTAATAAATGTTTTTTAAAACACTTTTCCAATAACTCCACGAAACAAGTCTAAGAACCCATTTCTTAAAAATATCATCACAGCAGACCATGCACGCATCAGTATTAAATATTCTTGAAGATAGGTAATATAAGCTAGCAACAAAAGTTCGGTTAATTAAAGAAAGGGTTCTTCGGTAAACCGTGAAATTTTAATCAAGTCATACGTACTTGACCCTTCATATCGCTCTTTGCTGCCTATACCGCATCATGTTGGTCCAACAGCGCTACTTGAGAAGCGCACGTGACGTCGATAATGAGAACCATAAGTACCCTCCAGTTAGTGACGTGCTTTATCGATCATCGAAGAATCGATAGTGAATATCGCGGTGCGAGCGCTTTTTATGCAAATAGAAATCTAAAATTGGCTGCATATTTTTATTAATAGGATTATTTAGAGTTTATGTTCTTTGTTTGTAATGATTGTATTACGGTATCACACATATACAAGAACGAGACTAAATCTTGTGAATGTTTGATACCTAATGTCTACAGCATTAACATAATCATGGTCGTATTTAAAACGAGACTCCATACATCTTTCATATACAGGCTTGCCTGTTTTCCCGGACACCCACCTTTTGTTCCACATACTTAATAATAGATAGCCTATTGCAGTCGGCTGGGGGCTTTAGTATTCAGAGTCAAATTGTGAGTTCTATATAAAAGATAAATAATAATAAAAGAACACGGTAGGACGGGAATATGTAGGCTTATGAGAATTCATTAGAAGAGAGTACAAAAAGTCCGCATGAGCAATGCGCAAAGTAAATCAAATGAATCTGTAGACATCGTTAGTATCTGAAGCTTATAAGAATAATAGCTGAGCCCCACGATGTTGCCTGCAGTTGCAGTAGAAATATATTGTGTGAATTGTATCTTTATAAACTAGCTATATTATTGTAAAGTTTCACTGAAATCAATTCAGTAGTTTCTACGTGAAGGAGTAAAAAACATCCATTCATACTTACAAACTTTCGCGTTTATTAAATTATGTTAGTAGGATATGCGCGACATTACTGCCCTGAGAAAAAATTATAATGATTCCCTGTTATCTTTTAAATCTGGTCATTATATGACTTTATTGTTAACCATATATACAATGATGAATACTTGACACACTATGAATTTTGGTCACAGTCTAATGAAATACTAGGACTACCTGTAGAGTGTTGATTACAGTAATTTCACCGGGATCATCAATGACCTTTAACACAAAGGACAAAGGTTTCTCCTTAAAAAGAGGATTTGGATTACAATGCAGACAGTCAGTCAGGCGGGTCTCTGCAGGTGCAGTAGTAGGTGCAGTACTATGTAGTTGGCTACCTTAACCTCTTACCATGGAATGAATTGAGGTGGAGAGTCACCACACGGAACAGTACTTTAATTTTACGTATTTATTATACTTACACTTCCATAAATTGAACCCAAAATTAAAAAAAAATGGGAGAGCTATGGGTTGGCATAAATGCCAGCTCGACCGAAGTGATAAGTTACCGAAGCCCAAAATTCCTCCCCCTATTTCTGAGCAGGGCAGTTGTAGATACGCAACTGCACCTGTCCCGGGTACCATAAAAGTGGCATTTACATCAACTCTGCCAATATAATAATATACTTCTAGACCTAACACGCGATCTAAGCATTTCCAATGCCAGCTTTCTTTTATGTAGATAATTTCACTGTATGTCAAAAACAACATAATTCATATTTCCGATAGTCCTACTAAAACTACGATTTACCTAATTCATTTAAAAAGCAGATGCATAACATTTGCCACCAACGAACAGCTACCATAAAATCATTTTAATTAACAAAATTCGATGGAAAAAGCCATGGCCGACTTTTGGAATGACATATTGATTTTATCAAAGACCCTTAAAACTATAGTTATTAGCATGGGTAAAATTACATCTTTTTATAATATTCCTTATGCAAATTACTTTAAAGTTCAAAGTCAATCGTGCTCCTTCATTTAGTAGTAAAATTTAAAATGTTGTTTGTGGTCAAGAGGCAAACAGCCGCTTTTTGTTTTTTCCTCTGATATTATGGAGGATGTGTTATAAAATAGGTTGATTTAAGGCGTGAAGTTCATAAATGGGTAGTTCTTAGTTTCAATCATATATTTATTTGAATATCTTAAATTATTCTATACTTAGTTAATACATTTGTTAAGAAAATTTATACCGAAATGTAAAATCATTATTATAAATGTAACTTATGTTCTGCTGATTTTTACTGAGTAGTGAGTAATGAGTACTCTTATCATAAAGATCATTACACTAAATCTAACACAATCAAGTAGACAAAGATGGACATTTTGTCAATTAAAATTGTAGTCGTTTATGTCATTTATATATTTCATCTAACTTATAATAATTTACACGGAAAAACTTACATTAGATTGTTTTATCAATCTATACAAATAAATAAAACTTAAGTTTCTTTAAGCTTTCCTCTTAATGTTTGTATATATATATGGTGTTTAAATCAAAAAATATTTTTGAACATTTTTGTATTTTATTTCCATCAGTCTGTTTGTTCCGGCTAATCTCTGGAAAGGCTATACCAATTATGCGGAATGTTAACTGCCAGATATCTTATGAGGTACAACAACAATCGCAGGTAACGTCGCGGGGCGAAGCTAGTCTAAAAAAGTTAAAAATGGTAAAATAAAAATCAAATTCAAGTATTTAATAAAAACAGGACCCACTTCCGCAATAACGGTTAAATTTATTGCCATATTGTTATCAACCGAACACTTTGGAGGTTCTATATTAAAATTGGTAGTATATCGAAAAAAAAATACAACAGTAGGAAAGGCGCATTACTGAAAAGGTATATTGGTGTATGTAAACAATAACACAAACAGGTCAGGGCCCCACACCTGTATTATGAATAAGCTATCGTCGGGCAGAACGGGCAAAACTTTCTGAGAAAACAATACATTAATGTTTCATATTATTATGTTTTAATTGTTTCGCAGAGGACTCGTTGACATCATTTACATTATACCTAGGTTGTTCCAAAAATTTATAGGCACAGAATAAATACAATCTCTTTTTTCATGAAACTATTTTGGATTGACGGCCAATTTCAACAAACCTCCTTTGTGGAAATCACTGGCCACCTATGTGGAGTTTTTTTAATAAGCTTAAAGATTATCTGTCACTCTTCTTTTGTTTCTCATGAAATCTCAAGAAAATTTACAAACTGCTTTTGGGTTGTCTGCGTTAGCAACAATTACCTATTGGTTTTGTGAATTTAAACGTAGTCGACCGTGGAGAAGGTAAACTATGACTCCAGACCCGGCCGACCACCAACTGCAGCAACTTATGAAAGCGTCATCAGGGTGGAGTGACTGTTGTGAGAGAATAGACATATTATACATCGAAAGATGAACTAAACTTTGGATCATAGTCAGTTTCCACTACCTTTCATGAACTCCTTAAAGTTAGGAAGCTTGCTTCGCGATGGACACCTCATTCTCTCACCGATGAGCAAAAGTGTCGTCGTGTTGATTGGTGCAAACTTTTGTTAGAAAAGTCTGTAGGAGGAACTTCGCATAACATATCATACATTCTTACAACTGACGAATCATGGATATATAGCAACGATCCTCTCACGAAGCAGCAATCCACGCAATGGGTGTTTGAAGAGGACGATTTGCCTACTAAAGTTGTTTGTAATCGGAGCATTAATAAAAAAAATAAGCGGTTTTTTCATTTTTTTAAGGCATTTAAAGTTAAGCACATGTTTCGAGCATCTTTTATTGAAAATTTACAAATATCTATTATGTTATTTAGAAATTTTTACTGGTGAATCTGTAAGGTTTAACTATAGAGATTAAGATTAATATAAAAAATAGACTGCATCTGTTCTAGGTAGATAATTTTGATGATAAAAAACAACCTGAGAACTTACATCACTTACACTACAAATAACATTTTTAACTTTTTACCGTGGGAGAGCCACGCTTCGGCATGAATGGGCCGGCTCGACCGGAGTGATACCACGGCCTCACAGAAAACCGGTGTGAAACAGCGCTTACGCTGTGTTTCATCGAGTGAGTGAGGATACCGGAGGCCCATACCCCTATCCAACGCCCCCTATCCCCCTCACCATCCCCTTTCCCCCCAGGCCGCCATAGTGTGGGTCACCATGCTGCATTATTCTTTTTCGGATTGAGGATGGTGACCACCACTCTTGGATTCTGCTCATGCTTTCCATCAGGCAGGGCAGAGTCATTTTGGCAGCTTGAATATATAAAAAAATACCTTAACCTGCTAGTTTAGGAATAGGACTGATAAATTTCGGTTTATCTTTATAATTTTAGTTTAATTTTAAAACAAAACAGATTGGAATCGAAGTATAATGCACTTTCATGAAATGTATTTCATGAGAAAATGAATTATCACAAACATATCCTTTTTATTAATAAATAATAAAATATAATGTAAAATACTTACGTTCTCTTGGAAAACAGAATTATAACGTGACAGACCAAACGAAAATTCATCCTCACTAACTCACTATCGATGGATCACTAATTATTGCTATCTTTTGGAAACGACCTGTCGGTTCGTTTTTATTATAAAGAGAAGTTTGACGGCCTCGGTGGCGCAGTGGTAGCGTAAGCGACTGCTGTGCTAGAGGTCTCGGGCTCGATTGCTGAGTCGGACCAAAGTTTGTATGATTTGCAAATATTTGTTTCGGAGTTTGGGTGTTTTCTATGTATAATATGTATGTATTTACAAAAAAAAAGTATGTAAATTTTAATATCAGTTATCTAGTACCCATAGTACAAGCTCTGCTTAGTTTGAGACTGGATGGCGTTGTGAGTTTAAAAAAATGTCCGAAAATATTTATTTATTTATTTTAAATATTTATCGCGTATCTCACTCACTTGCGTCGTAACTGAACGGCTATAGAAATCTACGTATTCTTTATGCAACGAATACCTGTTTTATTACAAAAAAAAGTATTTACAGATTTCCGTAAAAAGTATTTACAGATTTCCGTAAAAAGTATTTACAGATCATACTAACTCTTGGCTCGACTCGGGAGTCGAACCCGAGACCTCAGGCACAGCAGTCGCGTATGCTACAACAACAGGCCTTAATTATAGGTACTAACTGTATCCTGGTAAGCTTTACCATGGCATATCACAGTTACAATCTATTCATGCTTTCCATCAGGCAGAGTAGAATCACGTTGGAAGCTAAAATATAAAAAAAAACTATATCTGATATACTTTTGTATATCATCAACACGATTATATATAATATGTTCCCTGATGGATATGGGACTCGTCAAGGTATATATGATTTGCATTTATATACTTTTCTTAGTTTCCTTTAAATCATAATCACAAATTAATTATTATTTATTATTATTATAAAACTTTTTAGAAATTCTCATTTAAAGAAGTAATTAAAAATTAAACTCAAATTTTATGAGTTAACTGTAAAAGTGAACGTAATTAAAAAGTTTTAATATTAAGTATGACATTAGCAAAAATAATAATAATAATAAAATACAAAATAATTACAGTCTGGTCAACGTAACTTCGTCTTATATTTGTTGTAAGGCAACCGTAAAACGTTGATTATTTTTTACCAGTATTAATAAGTAATATATAGGTATTACATGAAACTGAAACAGGTTCATAACCCAGTTGCACTCGGTGATTAGAAACAATCAGCGATGGCAAGCAACGACGGCGCGGTCAGTACCTGGATGGGTGACCGCTGGTGGCATGTTACCATGAGCGTCTCCGTGATTCAGAGGTCACGTTNGAAGGCGCTCATAGCCCAGTTGCACTCGGTGATTAGAAACAATCAGCGAGGGCAAGCAACGACGGCGCGGTCAGTACCTGGATGGGTGACCGCTGGTGGCATGTTACCATGAGCGTCTCCGTGATTCGGAGGTCACGTTAAGCAGTCGGTCCCGGTTGTTATCATAGGATAACAGTCGTGAAGCTTAGTTGGAGGCCTTCGGGCGGCTTAAAAACATCCAACGGTAAGATTACGTAGCCACAACGTTGTCTTGCCAGTCCCCAACCCGCACTTGGCCAGCGTGGGGACGTATGGCCTTAACCCTCTCCTGAGAGGAGACCCGAGCCCAGCAGTGGGACATTATGGGTTGTTGATATAGGTATTACATGAAACTGAAACAGGGATAATAAGGATAAATTAACACAGACAACAAATAATTATACAGCATTTATTAGAGTTTATTATGCAATTTGATTATACTATCGCATAAAATTGTAGAAGTGGACCCTATACTTGTGTATAGGCGGCGGATTAAGTATTAAGAGCGCCTTAGGCCACCATCCCATGGGCGCCCTCCTCCTTCATGATTCTAGCATCCATAGTATTTAACTATCCTGGCAGTTGATATATTTTTTTTACTAAATTTTTATATGTGTGAAATCCTCTTGCCGTTATTACACCGGGGTTTATGGTGTATCATAATCGAACTGACTATAACCACATAAAGCGTACTTTCTGCCGGATATAGAATTTGGCAGCTTAATTAAAACGTCCGCACCGTTTATTTTTTGGTGCGATAGATGGGTTCATCTTTTGACCAGTATATTTGGCACCCAGGCGTTAGCTCTGGGTAGATCATACACAGCTGACTCCAAAGCATTCATTCTCGATGAACACCTGGGTCTACCAGTATGAGAGAGTTATGAATTTCCTCCCGATCAAATCTTCCACAGCGGATCTTACCATTGTCTGCTTGGTGCTTGGTTGTCTAAATCTTTCCTTTTGCTCCTCAACTAGGACCTCGTGGAGTTGTAATTTCGGGTTCTCGAACCTTCAAGGTCCACGTAAAAATAAGGTCACAGATTTCTGCAAAGCCTCTCAATAACCTAGGCACTGAATCCGCACTAGAACATTTGCAATCATGGCCGTGGCCCTCAGAGTTATCTCGTTGCACCTTTCCCTATGCCGTTGTAATAACATTTTTCGGTTGGAACTATGCACGGTAAATAGTTCAAGTAGATATCAGTTTTGCAGCCGGGCTTATTGACGATATACCCGACGGTCAGGCAACCGGCATAGTGTGTAGGAGTCTTAACACTGACCCTTGTGGAACTACTTGTGTAGATGACAGTTCCAGCCAGAGTTCTTTTAGCGCCAATTCTTTAAAGCATGGGCACCACTCGTGGTAGAATCTCTTATTGAGGTGATGTCCCGCATACGAACCCTGTGAAATTGTCACAGGACGGGTTTCACGGGGTTCGGGGGGGGGGAAGCACGCCAATCATTACAGGCCCAATTCCTCCTGCAATTTGTCCTCTGCTGCCGCCCTGTCCACATCTTATTGTTAGCGGTCGAAGCCGCGGTCCACTTCGGTGCACCATATGCCTTTCAATGGACAAATCTGATCTACTAACTAAAACTTATAAAACAATCTCAACCACAGCTGCAGTTGTAGCTAGTGTTAATTTTTCTTTAATATGTGAGGCATATTTAGGAAGTACGATGAAAAAAGTAAAATATCAAACAGTAAAAGTTAATAAAAAATTAAAAAACGAATGCTGCTGGCAACATTAAGTGTTATAATGTTAATTTTCACTATGATGGC
Organism: Hyphantria cunea; assembly: GCA_003709505.1. Classification (NCBI taxonomy): domain Eukaryota; kingdom Metazoa; phylum Arthropoda; class Insecta; order Lepidoptera; family Erebidae; genus Hyphantria; species Hyphantria cunea. The sequence goes on along the minus strand of PKRV01002066.1, from coordinate 666,811 downwards.
CGTATATCTAAATCTACTCGAGCGTTTAGTGATACTTATCACACTACACGACATAGACAATAAGATATGAAAATACTAACTAAACAAATCTACAAGGGTTATAAACAACCAACTGACTCATTATACTTCATTAAGTTCACCCATTAAAAGCAATGTGCAGCTTAACATGTGCGATCTTTAACCCAGATATAACAGATAAATAAATACTAACCTTTACATCTTTTCACCGAAACATCGCTTTCATAATAAAAAACGACGGGAAGACTTTTATCAATTTTCTACAATTTATTTCTCCTAATTAAAATCTAATAGGGCAAAAAATATAATAAACGAACTCCCCATCGGATTAAAACAATTAACCATAAACAATGCAATTCTGACCACAGATAAAAAATCGTTAACGTGACGCCATCACCTGTCTTCGAATTTTGAATTGGTCGAATTTACAGCACCAGTTGCTTTGAAGGGTCACGTATATTTTAAATATGAAATTTAAAGTTTCCATTATATTTAGAAATTATTTGATTTTGAAGGAGTGTACCTATGTGTGTTAGACAGGGATATATTCTAACTTAGATTTAATGTAACTGTGTATTTTAGTTCAAATATTACTTTTTACTTTACATTTTCCACTCTAATTATTACAGGCAAGGATTAGACATGCACTACTCACTCATTAAAATGAAAATGTGTAACGCTTTTTTGTTTCCAGTCAGAGCGAAAACAGTGTTATTCGTAACAATAAACTTTTTTGAGCACTTTCGAAATAGTGCATATAATTCCTTTGCGTTTCTTTTATTTATTATTTTAATTTTTGTATTTCTTTTAAGAGTACTTTTGGTAATGTCAAAACCAAAGCAAACAGACAACATTGTTCTTACTGCTTCATTGGCGCAGTGGTACCGTACGGGACTGCTGTGCATCAGGTCTCAGATTCGATTCCCAAATCTAATCAAACATTTGTATGATCGGCAATTATTTGTTTCGGAGTTTTGATGTTTTTTTATGGATCATATGTAGTTATACGCGGTAGAAGTTTTTAAATTTCAATAATTTCAATTTCTTTTTTTTTAATCTAAACCATTCTCGAATCCTAAATTTCCTAAGGAGGAATGGACATAAAAAAAATCATTAAAATCGGTTCAACCGTTTAGGAGGAGTTTAGTCAAATACACTTGCACAGAAGATTTATATATATAAAAATACTGAGACAGAGAAAAAAATCGTAATCGAACTCGAACTCAAAACCTTTGACTAAGCAGTCAGGCTCATTTACCGCCACTACTCCATAGTGTAGTAGTGTAGTGTATATATGTAGAATTCTTCCAAAAATCAAATCCTAATAAGTATAATCTGTTTGTAGTTGACATTTTTCCTCCAATAAACTGTGATTTTTCTCATATTTCAACTAATCTTTAATATTTCAAAGTTCTTACGTACTCGTGTCGGTATTCCGTAGGGACCAGGAGAGTCTTGTAAAACTTAGACTTTATCTCAGAACTATAATAAATAAATAAATAAATATTTCGGACATCTAACACACAACGCCATCTAGTCTAGAGTTTGGGTGTTTTCTATGAAAACACCCAAACTCCGAAACAAATATTTGTAGATCATACAAACATTTGGTCCGACCCAGGATTCAACTATAATTAAGTCCCATTCTTTTTTCCTTTTTAAAAGACCACTCCTACATTAGGAATATACACTCTGTGTCACGGGGGACTTTACAAATATACATGAAACGGTACAACAATACACTTTGTATGATCCACGGATCATACTAAGTGCTTTCCCATGTTGGATTTGAACCCACAACACTTGACTCAATAGAAAGCAGCGTGGCGACTGCTTAAATCACTGGGCCAACCGTGCAGTCGATTTACGTTTTCTATGGCAAACCTTAAAAACCTTTCAGTTTCTGCAGAAATTGGGAGCAATTTCTCCTTACTTTAATGCTTAACCAGCTTTTGAGTAAGAGGCACTTCTTTGTTAAAGAAATGAGATTTAAATTTTTATTTACAACTGAAAAGCACATTGCTAGTAGTCATCATCAACAACCCATAACGTCCCACTGCTGGGCTCGGGTCTCCTCTCAGGAGAGGGTTAAGGCCATACGTCCCCACGCTGGCCAAGTGCGGGTTGGGGACTGGTAAGACAACGTTGTGGCTACGTAATCTTACCGTCGGATGTTTTCAAGCCGCCCCAAGGCCTCCAACTAAGCTTCACGACTGTTATCCTATGATAACAACCGGGACCGACTGCTTAACGTGACCTCCGAATCACGGAGACGCTCATGATAACATGCCACTAGCGGTCACCCATCCAGGTACTGACCGCGCCGTCGTTGCTTACCCTCGGTGATTGTTTCTAAACACCGAGTGCAACTGGGCTATGAGCGCCTCGCTAGTAACATTGCTAGTAGTAATAGATTCTATATAGCTCACGTTCATTCCATATAGCTTATTTGTGTACCTAGCTCTATCTAAGGCAAGCCTTTGAAGCGCTAAATTACTAACTATTATTTTAGTTGCGATGTGTGTCTTTTTCTTACCTTTATAAGTTAGTACTTAGATGGTATTCTTTTTTGGGAATGTTCTAAAAATGAAACCTAGCTAGATTAGTTTATCGGTCGTCAAACCCCTTGCTGCCGCTGCATACTTTTCATGAAAGTCATTGCAGCCGTTTCCATGGTTCAGACTATATAATATTACTAGCGACCCGGTGGGGCGTCAACCACCCGAATTTTTTCGACTTCATTTCCAAATACTATTAGTTTTAACTGACTTTTTTTTAATCGCAATTAATTATAGCTGATTTTCAGGATTAGATCAATACTTCCGAAGATTACTCCTACGACCACACAAAGTTAGAAACTTGACCTCTTTATAACCTATATATATAT